>CM051363.1:8194023-8394023 GCA_028015245.1 Cardamine occulta
TTCATAATAGACTTCCATTTTCTTCAAAGGTCTCATATCAAGATCAATGAAATGTACCTACCAACATAGAGCTTAGTTTATGAGAGAAACAATTCAACAAAAGCAAAAGATTTACTATACCTTGTACTCAAACTCTTGCTTTGTTGATGCAAGATGCAGATTACTGTAGGAAGAGGATCTTGAAAGCCCAGCTTCTGTTGATCTAAAACTTATCATTACACTATAATCCTTTGCAGTGGCAGATATTAGAAAATCCTTCAAAATGTTCACTTTTTCATCCAATGGAACTGAATGCATGTAACTATATTGATTTGACAATTTACTGTTCTCCAACTCTCTGCATACTTTACATGGCTGGTAAATCAAGTCGTAGTAGACGTGAATTGCTCCCTCGATATTATATTTGTCTAGCTTCTGAACGTCTAGTATCTGATCAAGAACTCCAGATGAGTAAACAGTTTCTGCAACAAGCTCTATGAAATGATTTGCACGTTCATCATTGCCATCTTTGGTTGTCTTAATGATATCTTTGAGTAGATGCTCAAAAGCTTGTTCAACCTTTGAAGTTGTTTTGCATATGCCACCACCTAAGCCTCCAAAGACAAGAGAACCGTTCAAGAACACGCGGAAGTTGTTCTGAGGAGTTGCGTAGAGAGCTTTTATTGCTTTGTGTATTCTATCTTTAGATCCAGATAAAAGGTTCAAAGGATCATATTCACTGATTTCTGAGATCTACAAAGATTGATTTTAACGTATTAGGTTCTAAGATTGGATGAGTGTAACGTGAGGAGATTTAGAGGGATGTAGGAGAAGTAGTAGTAACCTCGTTTTCCTTAAACTTGAGAACTTGGTGCATTTCGAAACGAGTTTTACTCTTCTTAATAACATTTTCTTCTGTTATGAAACTTGAAGATGGAAGAAATCCACATTTGGGCTACTTCATCAGAGCAAACATATATCAGCCAACAAAAATCATTCAAATCGGTAGCCAAAAAAAGAAAGATAGCACAAGATCATATTGAACACCTTTATTTCAACACTTAAGCATGGTTTATCCTCAACGTGACCTGAAACCAAAGGAGATCATTAACTAATGCTACATGTAAAACCTAAAACCATAGCTTAAAGCCATAATCAAAGTGACTTAAAACAAGAGACAACTTAAAAGCTCACATGAAACTTGACTTGCAAGTCTAATAGAACAATGAAAGAAAGAGTTGAATATAGAAATCAAGTTACCGTGGGCGAAAAGTGTCAAATCATCCATGAGAAGCACAGAACTGCGGTTAGTATCCACAGTGGCTGCATCAGCTCGCCAAGAAGGACGCGGAGATGTCATAATTTTCTCAACACACTCAAGAAATTCCTTTGCTACAAGAAGACGCATCTACAAAGTATTCCCAAATCCTCAAAGACACAAACAAATGTAACTTTCTATATATCAATCATGACAAAAAAAAAAGGGATTAAAGAGGAAACATAATCCAGCATTGACATGTTTATGACCCAACAAAGGTCGCATGACATGTTTAACAAACAAATACTCCACAATCTCTTTGTTCTTGCACGTTACAAGATCCTTAATCTCTCCCCAAATAAGCTTTTCATGAGTCGTGAGACCATTCCCACTTTTGTCTCCATTGTCATTCCCATCCTTTGGCATTTTCTGTATCCTCATCATTTTCCCCAACTTTACACATAACACAAAAGAGAAACAACAAAATGGATAAAATCAAAGGAAAAATGATCATGTTTTTTGGTTTGAGAAACAGATTCAAGAAGAGACTAACGAAAGTAGGAGAAGATCCAGTGTAAGCAAGAACCAAATTAACAGCTTCTTCGCCTCTGTATGACCAATCAACTGCATCCTTTGGTTCCAATATAATCTCCATCTGGATCTAAACACCAACACAGATTAACAAAAGTCTTACATACGTTTCAGATACGTATCTTTAGAGCAATTAATGATCAAATGGAAAATAGAATATGCACCTTTGATTTTGAAACCAATGTAGACGACTTGTACGGTTGTACCTTCGATCTTATATGTCTTACAGTGATTACGAAATAATTACGAATGATCTCGATTAATATCAAAATCTAACACTAATAAGAATTCGTAGTTTGATTCTACAGATTTCTTGTGTCGCTCAAAAAGAATAAGTATCAGTATGAAACAGATTGGATGTTTATTTTTAAGTAATTGTTTGAAACGTTTCAGATTGAATGTGTTTTATTAAAATAATCAACCAGGTTTGTAAGTGATATAGTATCAAATAACAATATAATAATTAAAGAGGGCTAAATTCACTATTTAGTAACCTGTAAGAGAAGTTGTAATTGTATAGTAGAAAATAATTTTATTTCAACAATATGAACTTTTTTTATAAGAATTTTTTAATTAAATAAAATCAGTATTTACGAATTAATAATGTACTAGAATAATCAAACCCTTTATAAAAAAAAAAGGTTAAAAATGTTTTTATCTTTAAAAATGCTTAAAATGAGGCGAAGTCAAAGGGGTTAAGAATAGAATTAACCAACTCACCCCATGTACAAGTTTGAAGATTTCGTAAATGAGGATGTATTGTTCCGGGGAAATTGATATTGCTGGTAAATTGAGAATTTGAGAAAGAAGAAGACCGGTTAAAGAAAGTAAACCGGGGGTAGGGAATAAAGACAAGAGATCAGGTGGTGGGAAAGACCAATGATGAGCAACTGACAAATTAGAGAAGACAGTGTCTTAATAAAATCATCGGGAAACTCTATATTTCTATCTTAGCTGTACTTCATTTTTCTCCGTACCTTTCATTCTCCCTTATTGGCTTCTTTTTTTTTTCTCATAATTTAATTAAATATTATCATTTATGTATATAATTAACTAGATACGATATTCTGAAGTGATAGGTACAAAATATTCAAAATGAATTTTCCTATGTATGTAACTTCTCCGAAAAAGTCCTTTAACAAGAAAAAAAGTTCTCCAAAAAAGAGCAACACTGTTAGCTGGATTATCGAATATTAGCTGTTATGTTCCTCTTCCCTTTTTATTTGCATTTTCGCTCTTTTCAAATTTGTTTTCAATAAGTTTTATTTCCAATATTTTGCTTTAAGGATAGATTACGATTCGATTTTATAATGTTTCTCTTACAAGTGTACAATATCTCTTTTTCGATAGTATTCACCCGGCCAGATAAACTCTAAACTTTTAAAACCCATCATCACTTACGTATCGACAAAAAACTACTAACCCAATTTAAAAAAACACTAAATATCGTATGAAAAAACAAAAAAACATCTCAAAGAAAATAAACTACACCATAACCATAAGTCTCTGAAAAGTACAACAAAAATTAATAAACAACTTTGTCTTCATGAAAAAAAAAACCTCTAATATTTGATCATATCATATAAGCCGGGAGAAAATGTTTATTACTCTCTTAGATAATAATTTCGTTTTCCACAAAAAGGATGAAGCTAACAAGAAAAGAACATGAATTCAACTAAGTACTGGTCTGATGATCTCTTGAACTCTCATACCAACAAAACAAGACTTCAAACATTTTCCTCTCGGTGAACCTCCTCCTCCTCCACCAATCATAACTCCGCTCTCCACCACCGTCTCTTCCGCCACCGCTGCTAATATAGTCTTCCTATATCCATCTTCACTATCACCATGCACATTGCCCTTATCATCATCATTAGAGGCAGTTATTACAACACTCTTATTTATATTATCAGCCACATCATCCAAATCATCTCCCACCTCTACTTGATCATCATCAAGATCATCATCATCATCATCATTAACCTCATCCTCATCTTCATCGTCAGTTTGGTAATAAGAAGGCTCTTGAGGAAGATCAAAAACGTCGTCGTCTAGAGGAACAAGGTGGAGAGTGAGACGACCGTTGGATCTATGTGCTCGGAAATACTCATGATGACGAACCTTCTCTTCTCTAAGTATAAGTCTCCCGTCGCTAGTCACAACACGCTTCAGAACCCAAGGCATGTGAGGGAGAAGATTCTCCGTCTGAGCTAGCAACGGTATCGGCGGAGGAAACTCACGCGCCGCCGCAGCTCTCGCTTCTCTCTCCTCTCTTCTCCTTCCTCCGTATCGATACCGGCTTTTTATAGGCTCGGACACAACGGAGGCGACGTCGTTTTCTTCATCAGCGGAGAGGACGTCGAAGCAGCTCTCGGTGCCGATGTAGTCACCAACGGCGGAGGAAGAAGAGGATGACGAACGAGAAAGCATAGATGACGTCACGAAAAGTGAGGTTTGGTCGGAATTGATTGAAAGAGACTGATCAGAAGAAGAAGAAGAAGCCATGGATGTTGTTGTTGTTGTTGTTGAGTCAGAGGAAGAAGAGGCTCTCTCCATATCTGGATTTTAAATAAAATAAAATAAAAACAAAACCCAACAAAAATAATATATAAAATTTTCTGGGTTTTGTTTTCTTTTTATTTAGATCTTTTTAATGTGATGTTAGAGTTGCATGGAGAGGTTTTTAAATAGCGAGACAGCTAAGCGAAGGTTGGTGACGTCATAGAAGGATGGTCTATGAGATATTATTGAGAATCTGTGACATTTAATGTTTCTTTTCCTCTGTGAATGGCAAAAATATAGGGAAATATTAGACCAAAATAGACCAAGATAAAGTAATTTTTTTTTTCTTGCTAACAATATATGTCATCATTGCCAAATTAGCATAAACTATGATTGGTAGAATATCTAGAAGTTTCTTAGAATTTCTATACATCCCCTCACACCTTTCTTTTATCCAATGAATGTAATTGTTCTTTTTAACAACTTGTAAATGCCAAAAAAATATATGCAACATGATATATGGCTTGAAACTGTAAATTTATAGAAAATGAGTAAAAGCTAATGTTATTGTTCTATTTTTTTTTTTTCTAATTTGATTCAAAATGATTATCTACAAAAGATATCTACAAAAAAACCAATTGATGATCTACAAAAGATAAAGCAGGAATTAACATCATTAGTTTCAACCACACAAAATCAACAAGTACAGCTACAAAAAAAAAAAAACATAAAAGGGCCTACAAACAAACAACTTAAGTTGTTAGAAATCTACAAACAATCCATTTTCCCTCCGTAAATTGTGTTCAATGGATTAATCTCTGCCAACCAATTCGTTAACGCTTCATTTTCTTGAAAAATTACTCAATAGCAAGAAAAATGCGGATATCCATAAAAACTTAAGCAATGAGGATGATCTTCAAAAGGTCTATGAATTATGAATCAATTTTAAATACCAAAAAAAAAAGAGACTAAAAACAGCCAAAATTTGTTGCCAAAGTATTATAAACGTTATATAATAAAAACAAAAAGCAACTCCGATTACATGAAAGCTACGCGTTTTCTGTTCTCACCTCATCAAGTCTTTTTTTTTTTTTAATCTTATTTTTCTCTATGATTTAATCAGAATATGTCTATTCTTAAAGTTGAACGCAAAAAGCAAACTACGATTCACGAAATAAACAAGTTGTTGACTGACCAATTTGAGAATTAATTAATTATTTAACTTCAATACAAAAATCATTTAACGTAATGGTCAAAAATCGAACAAGCCTTCAATTAAAAAATAAAAAGAAACGAAGCCGACTTCTATGAAGATCTTTCTTCCCTAGGATTCAAAACAGCGATTAAACACAGATTCTAAGAAACAAATTTTTTTATAACTAATCACGAACATTCCTATGTGTTTGTTTTTGTTTTTGTTAAAACGTTCCTATGTGTTAAAAATAAAAACGAATGATTGACCCTAATCAGATTTCGTAATATTAATCCTACAGATGAATTGTCATGAATCATCATCAATCAAATAGAATAGTCATCAAATACACAAAACAGATTGAATGCAAATATTAAAATGATGAGTTATGATAATGTAAAAGAGAGAATTAGATGGAATAATTAATTACCTGAAAACATGAACAAGCAACGAGTCTTCGATCTTCTCTTAAGGTTGAAGGATGAACGTTACGCGAATTTTTGTTCTCTTATACACGACGAAGGCAGAAGAGAATTTAATTCGTCGAAACGGAATCGATACGATATTCCTTATCAATTTAATATCGATTATTTTAAAAAAAGAAAAATCTTTTGGGATTAAGGAAAGATAAATATTAAGTTTTATTTTAAAAAAAAAAAGAAAGAAAGAGGAAAATGCTTAAAATTAGGCAATTTCGGAGGGAATAAGATTAGGATGTTTAACCAAGTCGGCCGTTCCTCTCTCGCTTCCTGTAAATTAATCCTTAATCTTTCCTAATTTTTAGCCAATGGATTAATACCTTTAATTATTTTTACAGCATCTCCATGGTAACGAAAATTTAGAAAATATTTTATTTACTTTATTCTCATCCAATGGATAAAACTGTTAACTGATAGCCACGATGACAGAATTTTGACAAAATAAATAATCATAATCACTTAGATAAGATCATTATTACTATATTATAGTCATTCCGTTTCCAATTAGTTGTCATATAAAATTGTTTCACACATATTAAATAAATATTTAATTTTTCTGTTTAACCCCTAATTAATGTTTGTTTGATTTTATTTTATTGGTTAAGACATTAAAATATGAAGAACAAAGTTAGAAATCTTATCAAACATATGCATTGAGAACGTAAAACAACAACTAATATAAAACGAGTTTTAAGGTCCAAAACGACAATTAATATGAAACGGAGGAAATATATGAACCTAATTAAAATTTCATGTTATCTGAATAAGATTCAAAATTTTGATAACATCATCAAGAATTCGTGACATTAGTATATGTAAGTTTAATCTGTATTCATTGTGTGATTGTGTGGCTATTAAAAGTCAAACTCGTAGAGTACATAATTAGTTAATTATATAAAATATGTGTTGATAATGGCTGAATCACCTGAAACGAGATAAATTGACAACATGAGCAGTATGTACCAATGTAACATCAGATTTTATTTTTTGATTAGTTTATAAATTTCAGATCTGTAGAAGTCGGCGAAGAAGCCGATAAATTTAAAACTGGTGAAACTGATAATGTATTCAATGGTTTTACTTAGCAGGATCGACAACATGGAAGTATGATGCCGCAAGCTGTACCTAGACACTACCGTTATCTGAAAGTGAAACATTTTTAAAGATTTTGATAATATAAAGTCAAATGTGATGAGATATATGAGCTCTCAAGGAAGAAGATAATAGAAGTTTTTGTGAACAGAATAAGTTCTTTTGTTGATTCCCAAAGCAGCTTACTAGTCAAATCTTTAAAAAGATCCAGAACACAAACAAATTATGGCCTTTGGATTTATCTTATGGAACAGTGGCATCAAGCAATGATTATCCTCAAAAAAATCTTTAGAGGAGGGTAGTCTTTCTTTTAAGGTGTAGTACGTTTGATTTTTGCAAATTATTTTCAAGGCTTTTAATCGGCCCATCATTGTTGCTTCGGCCCTTTTTCCCTCAAAGGTTCTAAATTTACAGTAAAACCTCTATAAATTAATAAATATTAATTTATAATACCAATTAATATTTATTAATTTATAAACAATTTTGGTTAAAATTTAAAATAAATAAATTAAAAAAGTTTGATCTACATAAAATTAATGGATTAGATGTTATAAATTTTAATAGTTTTGGATTTGAAAGTTTAAAATTTAAAAGAAATCAAATTATTTTGATAATAAATAACAAAGATTATAGATAAATTCACTTATATAAATAATTAACATAAATTAAATTTGTGATTAGTAACACCAACTGTTGTATTTAAACAGCTTATACGACTATTGAAATAAAAAATTATGCATATTTAGAATTTAAAAACTTATACAAAAGTTTACTTTATTTTATGACAAATTTATATACGTTATAACAATAAAATAGTTTAAAATACAACATAATATTTTTTTATATAAAAAAATTATTTATGAGTTCTAACAGAAATTCATAAATACAAAATTATATTAACAGACTATGATATTTTATTAATTTATAGTGTTTATTAATTTATCGAGTATTAATTTATAGAAGTTCGATTGTATCTTCATTTTCATTGCAAGTTGCAACCAAATAACCAATCCCTTATAGAGTGGGGAACTGAAGTTGATGAAAAAGACCTCAGCCTATATATGGTTTGGTAAATGAACTTGATTGAAAACAAAATATTTCCGAAAATAAAATAAAAGGTGATGCCATACGCATACACACTAATAAATTTAAATTTCAGAGGTGACACAATATTAATCACTGATAAAAGTCGCTGGACTAAAAATTCTTGTCACATACAATGATAAATAAACATGTCATGTCATCTATTGTATATGACATAGATACATCCATAATTGCTTATATGATTTAGAGTATGGGTCTCAAAATATGTTTCCCATCAATAAACCACAGTATTGATTCTTCAAACATGCAAGTTGTACCCTCCTACAAAAAGATTTTTTTAAATGGATTAAAATATTATAATGTAATATTTGGTTATTACTATTTATATATTTACGAGTCTTAAAATAATTATATAACATATATAAGAGAATACATACCATTTCAATTAATTTAATCAAAAGGACCTCAAATGAGGATCAATGGGTAGTCCAACACTTGCGTAAAGTGGATTGTATACTGCATTTTTTGTAGACCTGAAATAAGAAGTAAATGTATAAGTAATGTTCCTAAAATATTTGTTTTTCTTTCTCTAAGAATCAAATTTTAGATTTTGAATTTTTTGTTTACCAGACTATATCAAGTTTTCAACTATTCCGTATGAGTTTTTAAGAATTAGTACCTACTAATATTAACTGCTTGGTATAATTCTAGTTAAAATAAACAAACCTCTCTTCATGATGATTAGCTACATTTGAAGATACAATCGATGAATCTGCTATACTTTTGTCTTGAAACGGAAACATGATCCTCTGCAATTGTTATCTTACTTATGTCACACTCTTTTTAACTTTTTTGGTTCGTTAAAGAAGGAAATGAGAATTTGTGTGAGAATGCATGTGTACCCTTATTTTAGATGGACACTCATTCTCAAATTGATCATAACAGTTACGCTGACTTAATTCTCCACTCTGCAATAGTAGACACCAAAGTTTGGTTATTATCACAAGTTTTTAATATAATTTGTATATCATACAAATAAATAATCACATGAAGCAAAAAAAAAAAAAAAATTCTTCAATAAGAAAATAGTTCATGTAATCCAAAAAAAAAAAAAGAGTTCACCTGTTGGATCACTGAGTTTGTGTATGAATTTTGACTCTGGTTGTGGAGAATTGGGTTGAACGGCATTGCTGTAACATGTTGTTTTCCTTTATTTTGTGCATAATTATGCCTAAATTAAAAAGGAAAAAAAAAACATGTTATATGCAATACTAACTAGTAACTACATATGTTTTCCATGTATGTTTTAATGTGAAAATATGTGCTAGCATATAAACTTATTACCTGGGAGAGGTTAAAGGGAGTTGAGTTGTAGGTACCAAAGGCATGCTTTTTGGTGTAGTACTACTCAAACCAGAAGGCATAGAACTAATTTCATATCGCCTGGGCCTAATAAATTTGAGGATAATGTATCATCTTTATAATAAGCGTTGGATCATACAGTAAAAGTTAAAACAAATATGAGTGGTAAGACAATGATGTCACCTTCCACGAGTTCGACGAGAAGGTTTTAAAGAGCTTGAGTTTTGAAGTGTAAGAGTATTGGAAATCATGGGAGTACGATACTCAGGATTCGTTTTAGTATTTGGAGTTGAGGAAAAAGGATTTTGGCATTGATCGTTCATCATCGTCGTCCCCCTAAAAATTTATTATTTGGACAAAGATTAAACACAGTTAATTATAAGTTTGACAACACATGTGGATAATTTTTTTATTATAAAAACTACTTTTCTTACACTGATATTGGGGTAGGCATGTTAGAAGATTTTGGCTGTTGCATCTGTTCATTTTCATGAATACGCTTCAGTTTTTCAAATAGTAAGTTGTTGTGATCATATTCTTCCTCTTGAAACCTGCCATTGGTTGATATTTGTATTAGTATGATTAAATTCTTAACATTTTATATATTAAAGGAGAAAAAGATGCTATAAAGTGAATACGTAGAAGGGTACAAGTGATGATCTTGAAGGTCATGAATAAGACTGAGATTCGTATGCCCATTAGTTTTATCCACTTCTTGTGTAGTACTTATCACCTGATTCATCATAATATTGAATGTTTCGAGTACATATATATATTTTAAAATAATATCGTAAATAAAATAAACAGTTATAAAAACTATGTACCATTGCTGAAACATATGTCCCTTCAGAGAAATCAGGAATTGTTTGAGACAATAGAGGTTGTTGATGACTTTGCTTTAGAAGTCCATGTTGTGAATCAATTGATTGTAGTCCAGTGGTCATCATCTTATTGGTCGAGGTTAGAACACCATTTCCACTGTACTCACTTTCTCTTTGGCCATTGCTAAAATTAAAGAACGGCTGCAAATATGTAAATTATAATTAGTTCGGGGTTTCAAGTTTGGAATCCTCCAATTGATACCACAAAATACCAATGTCATAAATTCTTTGGAATGTATAATATATAGATATGGCATTAGTTGTATGCATTAATAGTGTTCATACCATGTCGTTAAATTTTTCCACAGCGTTGAAATACTTAGGATAATCGTCCTTTTGATGGAAGCTTTGATTTTGTGTTAGTGTAGTTGTCTCCTGACCGATGCTTGAAGGTCTTACCAATGTCTCTTGATCAATGTTTGAATTCTCTATTAGTGGTGTGGGGTGTACATCACTTGCGACGACAGGGACAGGGACAAATCCAACATTTTCACTGTGTTCATTTTCTGAAACAAGCAACGAAGGGTTTTCCTGCCACTCCTATATATGTGTAAACAATATTAATATCATAATTTTTGGTTAAACGTAATTTTATTTACGTACATGAATAATAAAAATAATGAATAATTACAAATTAGATCCAAAACAAAACATAATGAGAAACACAAGAATAAGAGGGAGATTAGCCGAAAATTAATTTAGTGGAAGCAAAAAGTATGGAAATATATGATGGTGATGGAGCGAGATAATTGGGGGTTTGGAGCAAAATAAATTAAGGTTTTATTTTCTGTTACATTTTTTCTCTCATATGATTGGAAAAAAAACTCGAAAATGTTATTAACACTACCTAGAATAATAAAAAGTTAGTTTTGGACCTCTTTTTCAAACACATAAAGAGGTATTTTATTGGTTTCACCGATATATAACATAAACTAACGCTTGGACTTTTGGAACTTTCGGTATTGCTGTAATTTTGGTGTAATTGATTATTCGTCATTTTTTGTTTTGACGTATCAAATTTAGATCTACAAATTCTACTTCCTTTTGTTTTGCTTAATCTAGACTTAGGTTTTGCTTCATTTTTTTTGTTAACTTTTTCCAAATTGATTTTTAATAAAATATTTTTAACTCTAACATAAAGATAGACTTGTAGACAAAATTGAATTATCATTAATTCATTTTTTGTCTACAAGTCTATATAATATCATTAGAATTATTTTTTTAAGAGATACCATTTATTTTTAATATCTTTTGAACCTTCCAAATCTTTAATCCATTCAAAATAACTAAAGAAGGTATCATGTTTTAGAGATAATTTAGTTTTTTCTTGCTATTGTGTACGATATTTTGTAAATGTCTGTATCTTTATCCCTGATACAATTTTTAATATATTTTTGGACCTTTGCAATCTTTAGAATAATCTATTCAAAAAAGAAAGTGTAAAAATTTTAGAGGTAGTTTTTTTTTTTTGCTATTATACAATAGTTTGTATAAGTCTATATTTTAATCCTTGATACAATTGTTTCCCGGTTGATATATGATAAATAAAACAATTTTGAATTATATGAATGCCACATATAAGAAACGGAGGAGTGAATATGTTTTAAACAGAATTACTCAAATGTTATATATATATATATACACATGTTTGTATTAAGAAAAACAATAATTTAACAATTTTTTAAAACAAGAGATGAAGAGTATACCATAAGAGCACTAAAAGTTTCTGGCCATTCCAAACACAAGAAAGAATTAGCGTTGATTGGAAATTCGAGATCTTCGCTTGAAACCATTCTTAACAACACTGCAATGTAGTATTAACTCATATAAGTTTAAAGCAAAAAAAAAAAAAGTTAAGTTTCAAATAGTAGATAAAGTACCAGATAGCCAAATTAATCTATATGAAAAGAAACATTTAATCGTATTCGATGTCAAAATTTTCATATAGTATATACAATTCTACAAAATCATAACAAAGTTAAAGAACAATCAAAAGCCAAAATATCATACATATCATATAAATTAAAACTATTTGTTTATACCTTTTCTTTGAAAACTAATGTGATATGATATGCTCGAATGAAATCAAGAGATTTTGAGAGCAAGAAGAAATGTCTGAGATCATGGATATATATAAGCATAAAGTGGAAGATAGTTTACTTTAATAATAAAATATTACGTTTGTGTTTATGATTTTGTTTTACATATATCATATTTTTTACTTAATTAAGGTTATAACTGTATACAGATAAATATAACTTTATTTACATAGTATATTTATAAATATATTTTATTTGATAATTTTATCTCTGTTTCCATATATATTTTTCAAGTGATTTATTAAAATTTTAAAATATTGTGTTTATTTTTGAGTTAAACACAAATGATGTGTTCTAAAGGAGTCATGCCTTTAATCAAAAAGCTAAAAATAGTTCAACATTTTTTCTTTAATAAAAAAGCTAAATATAGCTCTAATTTATAAAATTACATATTTAATGCATAATATATATTTTAAATTATATACCCAGTAATATTAATATTAGATTTTATCATTTATTATATATATGATTATAATATTTATACTTTATCTTTATTAATTGATATAAACTTATCCACTCATAAACGAACAAATGAAAATAATCTTATTATTGATATTGAATAACTTTTAGAAAGAAAAAAAAACTTTTAGAAATAATTAATCTTTAGAAAGAAAAAAAACGGTTAGCTTCTTAAAACTTAGTTCAATATTCATAAAGTTCATGAGTTTTAGTGGATTTTAGTAAATAATACTAAGCATGTAAATAAATATGAAAGTATCATATACAAAATAAATTTGTAAACAGGATCTCCTGAGAAAAGTTTTTGAAACAATGGGGATGATACGTTTGAAAATAAAATTTCAAAGGAATACATTTTTGATTGTTTTCTCTAGAATCTATAAGTTATAAAACTTTTTGTTGTTAAAGGAAGAAAATAGAATCTAAATATTATCAAGATACAAATTTCATAATGTTGATCTACTGAAAAATATGTAGATTTTATTCCAGTTTAAGTCCAAGTAAAATCTTGATTTCTTTTTTACCAAAAAAAAACTGTGGTTGTCTACAAAAACTTAAAATGTCAGTATATCATGTAAAAAATTAGAAAACGGTGTAAAAAAAAAAATGGTATTCAAATATAACATGATTCGTCATCGTCTTTTCTTATCATTACAAAGAAAAGCATTTTTTCTGGGTTGAAAAAGAAATGAATTAAATAAATAAAATGGTATGCATAAATAAATAAATAATACATTTTGAAAAAAATAATCTATAAGATTATTGACTACTGAGCTGAGGAACCCTTGTTTCATAATCGGGGATTTCATGGTCAGTTTGTGCCTCCGTCGTCACTGCCGGAATATCACCTTGCTGAGTTGGCATCATCTCCTCTATGCTGGGACCCACATCTCCATGCTGGCATTTACCAAAATAAGTCAATATTTTGAATTTAATTAATTATTAAAAAACAAAGACACATATTACCAAAAAAAAAAAAACAAGAAAAGGCAAAAAAAAACTGATGTTGCATAGGAGCGAATAAGGCCGAGGATGAATACGTCTGAGCCCACTCAGAAAACATTTCACCGTTGTGGTTGGTCACGTGTCATTCACTCATGTTGTTTTGGTTCGAACTTGAACTACTCCCTTGCAATAATGGTTCATACATTGCCGATGCTAATTCTCTGTCAATTTTATATAAGTTTTTACAACAAATTTAAGTTAAAATTTACTTATATTTCTTGATTAAAAAAAAGAAAAATATCATATGTTTAAAATTTTAAATACAAAACAATTGTTTGATAAAGCTTACTAAACCTAGAAACACCATAAAATCAAAAAAGAAAAAAAACTAATGAATAATACCCGAGTTGATTGGAATGGGCCGATGCATCAAATAAATGGGTTTGATTGGGCCCAATTTTAGGCAACCAAGCTTCAACGGCGTCGTTTACAAAAGGACCTGCAATGTTTTGTTGCATAGTAGATGCTTCATAAGAAGATAAATGGCTGCTCAAGATATGCTCTCGCCGTTGGACAACATGTGTTAGACTGTCCAGAAGTTGCTTCTCACACACTTCATAATCCTCCATGGTCGTGAATCTTACTGGATCCGGTTCGTATCTCCTGCTCACATTTAGATTACATAGAGGGATCATGATTTTAATTAACATGTTTTATAAATTATAACTTAGAACATTTGTTTTTTTACTTTGTTTTTTTGGGAACAAAAACCTTAGCTCTTCCTCTGCCATTTGGACTTCTTGTTGTAACCTGCAAACTTCTTGCTCAAGTTCCTATATTTTCCGTTTAGAAGAGAGATGTATCGGTTAAAATAAAAGTGTAGAAAAATATATCAATTTATTTTGATGTGTTATAATTAATTGATGGAGAATTGAAAGATTAATCACCTCGACGTCGGAGTTGATAGCTGCAGGGCTTTTTTTTCAAAATAATTATATGAAACAAAAAGTTTAGTGTATAAGTTATTAATTAGATGTGTACGTATGTTGGTTAATACGAAACTACAAAATCGATTATAAAGACAGAATAGAAGAAAATCAATTCGAACTTAGTGAGTTGAAGAGCGATGTCATTCTCAGTCTTGAGTTGCTGCAATATCCTTAGTAGATACTGTCACGTAATAACATCATTCTAAATTAATAACATATTGAGAAAATTCTGACCCTAGTTAATCACTAGGATTAGACAAACCTCTTTGCTTTGAATATCTCTGCAATAAAAAAGGAAAAAAAGGTCAAGAGAAATTACTATATATACCCTAATACCTAACCCATCTGATTATAATGTAACAAAAACAAAAATGTGATACGTACGGGCGTCTACTCTGCGCGGGATAGAAAGCACTGAGACAAAGAAGAAAAGCAAAAGTCAAAACTTACGAATAATAATATAATAATTTTAAAATTAGGAAAGAAAAAGCAAATTAGTTTTAGCTTACTTTTCTCGTTCTTGGTTAGAAAGATTGATGAATCTTGTAAAGACATCTTCGATCCTGAAGAGATGATTAAGATATGATCATATGGTCCATATATATTAGTTAAGAAAGAATAATTTCATCTTATCTTGGATAAAATGATAAGAGATTGAAATGTTTATTATGTATCCAAATCAAGAAAGCTAACAATGGAAAATGTTAATGATCAAAAGACGTAAATGATAATAAATACCTAGTTTTGCCAGAAAAGAGGCTAAGACGATCGGAGGGAGAGAACATGATAAGAGCAATGTCGATATCACAGAGAATCGACAACTCATAAGCTTTCTTAATCAAACCATTTCTACGTTTTGAGAACGTAACTTGTCGATTCGTTGTGTTCTCTATTCTCTTGATCTCCAATTTCACCCGACCCATATTGACGAAGCAGGAAAAGATTTGATTTCATCCAAATCGAATGTTTCTTTAATGCTAACCACTAATCTCCAAAACTTCAAAAACGAAAAAAATTTGGTTTGATGAGGATGTTTATATACGTAAAAAAAGAAAGAAGGTGCAAATACTTAGGCGAATTATGAGGAAACAAAAATAGAACGTTTTGACTAAGTTATTCTCTCTTGCCTCGTTTCCCTCTAATTATTCCTTGAGCCTTTCGCTTAATCGTTTGGAGATTTTCTTAAGCTTGCTACTTTTCTCATCAAATTGGTTTGGATAAACAGAGATTAGATTAGTCATTTATAGATTATCATATCTTTTTAACGCTTAAGTAGGTGTTTTAAGTGTCTTATCACAATCTAATTCAAAAGGTACCAATTCAAGTTTTGTTTAGGTCCATCTTTGAGTCCAATTTAACGTATATACATACATGTCTAACCTCGTCAAGGATCGTTAAGAAGAAGATTAGTACCATAAATGAAAATATGATAAAATATCCAATAAACAGTAACGATATCCAACTAATTATATGATTAGCACTAAAACAAAAACAGGGGAACAAAAGTACAACAACAAAAGAGAAACAGAGTTGGACCACAGAGATCACCCAGGGAAGTGTCTTTGTGATGTCTGAATCACCTGAAACACACATAAATAGACAACATCAGATCAGAGATAATGTTACAATGTAGTAACAGGTTCTTTAGTGAAAAAAACACAAAACTGGTTACATCAGAATCAACACAATGAGTACCATTGTTCACCTAATCCTTATGGTAAACGTAAACAAAGAATGAATCTATGTACCTGTGAAGAAGATGTGAGAAGAAAGAATTAAAGGTGGTGAGAATCGTCAAAAACCCAAGGCTGATGCAAGAAAAGCTCACGACCATTCATTTGAACACGACCTGAGGCTATGTCTTCTTCACGTTTCCTTGCTGCTTCTGCTTGTTTTGCTAATAATTCAGCATCCTTACCAAACAAAACAAACAAACACACACACAGAGGTTTAATATTCAAATGCTTATGAATCAAACCAAGTTTATATATAATTAACAAACATATAAATAATTATGAAGCAGAGTGATCATCAATATGCTAAATTCATATATTTAGTTGCTCAGATTCAAAATCAATAATATGCTAAATTCACATCTTTCGATAATCTCATGTCTCAATCAACTTAAAATTAGATCACTAGAGGAGCTAAGTCAGCTAACACAAGAAATATGAATCTAGGGTTCTTCGTTTTGATATATTTGCTCACTATAGGAATCGACTCGTAAAGGAGAAAGATAGAGATACCTTTTGGCGTTTCCAGGCGAGGAATTGATCTTTGGAAATTGAGATCTGATTAGGTTGAGTCGTTTCTCCATTTTCTGCTCCCATCATTCTTCGCAAGAATCGTAACACACAAAAACAAATTTGTTATTTTGATCTGTTTTACTTCGTAGATTCCGCGAAAATTAATGTTTCCTAAACGACACCGAATTGTTTATTTGACCATCCCATAAAAAGTCCTTCCTCGTTACGTCGTCGTATTGTTGAGTAGTATATAAAGTTGAGAAATATCCTAGTTATAATATTTGTAAACATATTTTTCTCCTGATGTTTAACCACACAAAAAAATTCAATATTCTGAAAAGATCTTTCTCATTTCTTTCCACAACCAGGAAGTTACATTTTAGAAATTTCATCGATAATATTTCTCACCCACTTTTAATTGTTTTTATTTTACTGAAAAAGAAAATCAAATAAAACATCATAAAATTTCCTCTCTTTTTTTTTTCTCTTAAAACTAGGGCTTCTCATTGATACATTTGGAGAGTGATCAGCTTGTTCAGTGAACCTGGACAGGATCTAGGTTCCTCTGATTTATTGTTTTAGCTCAAAATCAATGTACAATCTGGCGTTTCCAAAATATTCCTTTACAAATATCTCGATATAAGAAAAAATTTCCTCATGGAAGAACTTTGGAGGAAAAAAAGAGGCTAAACTCAAAGATCCAATTCGTCTCTGATATTTATTTTCCAGGTAAATATATAATGTTCTCAACTTCTCATCTCCCACTATCAATGGTTTCGTTTTTTTGCTATATCTTTATATAGTTATATTCGTGGACTTTTTTAAGATTTCATGTTTAACCAATTTGAATTGCGAGATGTGTTTCCTATATCTCCTTTCTCAATTCACAGGCTTGTATTATAATTTAAATACATGGATATCCGGCATTTTACATTTTTAGAAAAATCTAGATTTTCAATCACCGTACGTTCGTAGTGACATTAGTATAATCACTCAATAATTGTTTGTCTAAAGTGATTCTAAGAAGACGTATACAGCATAATAATTTTATCAGAAGTAATTAATCGTCTGGTCTAGGAACTTCAGCAAAAGTTTCCACATATGAACGAACTTATTAGTGGAAATTAATTTCTTATTGTTAGGGATACTAGTTGCATTTTTTTGGCAACAAGATTTGTATGGAGTCTTAGAGCAGCTCTAAAAGGGGTTTTTAGAGGAGGGGTTCTTAAAATTTTATAATGACAAATAATAATAAATATTAGAGGGATTCTTACCATGAGAAGATAGAGATTCTTAAAATTTTTATTTAAAATTGCAAAAAACCCCTTATGGGATTCTACCATTGGAGAATCCAATGCTCTTTAATTAACGTGTTTTCGATGTTATGAGTTTTATATTACTTTTTTATGCAACAAAAAGACAGACTCTTGACATTTCTATAAATGAGTTTCTTCAGCGTTGCTACTAAAACATACATAACAAACAATGTCGGGTAGATTTCATCCTGAGGTCGGTGACGAAGAGCTTCCTCCGGCGGATTTATCATCCCGGCAACAAACAAGTACGCCGTGTGTCCACAAAGTCGGAGTTCCTCCGAAGCAAAACCTATTCAATGAGTTCATGTACACTTTCAAAGAAACTTTCTTTCACGATGATCCTCTAAGGCATTTCAAGGACCAGTCAGTGTCCAAGAAGCTCATGCTCGGTGTCCAGTCCGTCTTCCCAGTTTTTGAATGGGGACGAAACTATAATCTCAAAATGTTTCGTGGCGATCTCATTGCCGGTTTAACCATAGCCAGTCTCTGCATTCCTCAGGTATTTTTTAAAAAAAGTTTAGTTGCCTGTGTCACAAGTTACTTTTGTAAGAAATCATACTTAGATGTAATTAATCGAAATGTTTTCAGGATATTGGATATGCAAAGCTCGCAGGTCTCGACCCTAAGTATGGTCTATGTAAGTTAATATCCATCTCAAAGTTAAAAGCAATTTTTTTTGCAATTTTAACACTTGAAATTAAAAATATATTCCTTTCGTTCCAAATTATAAGTATTTTTAGCCAAATTTGTTTGTTCCATTTTATAAGAATATTTTCAAATATTTATGCATCTTTTCAATAAATTTTAATTTAATATAATTAAAAAACCTCTAAAATAACAATTTATGTTGTATAAAAGTGGCTAATGATGACTTTAATTTAAAAAAAAAACAATTTTCTTAATAAGTGTGTTTTTAACCAAAAACTCTTATAATTTGGAAAGGAGGGAGTAATTTTTTGTGTTTTTTTTTCAAATTCTTGAATAGATTCCAGTTTTGTTCCTCCGCTGATTTACGCATGTATGGGAAGCTCAAAGGATATAGCTATCGGACCCGTTGCAGTGGTTTCACTCCTTTTAGGAACTCTGCTTCGAGCCGAGATCGACCCAAACACAAACCCTAACGAATATCTCCGTTTAGCTTTCACCTCCACGTTCTTTTCCGGTGTCACTCAAGCAGCACTCGGATTCTTCAGGTAATTTACTAATCACAACATCACACATCAACGATACTAAGTTTAGAGATTTTTATTGATGTAGAACTTTCTAAACTTTTTTCAGATTGGGTTTCTTGATCGATTTCTTATCCCATGCGGCGGTGGTAGGGTTCATGGGAGGAGCAGCCATCACCATTGCTCTTCAACAGCTCAAAGGTTTCCTCGGAATCAATAAATTCACTAAGAAAACAGATATCGTCGCGGTTCTTCACTCTGTAATCAGCTCAGCCCATCACGGAGTAAAGAATCATTCAATCTCTCTGTTTTTTAGTTTCTTTAATTCACTCTCTGTATCCTCACCGTTTTGTATTACATGCTTGCAGTGGAATTGGCAGACAATACTCATTAATGCTTCGTTCTTGATCTTCCTTCTTGTCTCAAAATTTATTGTAAGTCATCGAATCATTGATTGCAATGATCTCTCCTCGGTTTCTATTTTCTTGGTCTAATGATACAAAACAGGGGAAGAAGAACAAGAAACTGTTCTGGATTCCAGCAATCGCCCCGTTAGTATCTGTCATCATTTCCACCTTCTTCGTATACGTAACCCGAGCAGACAAGAAAGGAGTTCAAATAGTAAGCACAACCATATAAGCTTAAATCTACAAAACATACAGTTACTTGCCACTCAAGTTATTCTACTTTGTGTTGTTAATTATTCGATTCTCATTAGGTCAAACATCTTGACAAAGGCCTAAACCCTTCTTCTTTGCGTCTAATATACTTCTCTGGTGAGTACCTTCTCAAGGGCTTCCGCATTGGCGTTGTCTCAGGCATGGTTGCCTTGATGGTATATATCTATATCAACCCTAAATTTTAAATTGACTAAGTTTGTTATTAGCTAGCCATAATAGTTGCTTTAACTTGTAAACATAAAAGCAAAACACAAATCTTGGTTATGATTATCCTAACAGGAAGCTGTAGCAATCGGAAGAACATTTGCAGCAATGAAAGACTACCAAATTGACGGTAACAAAGAGATGGTAGCATTAGGAGCAATGAACGTGATCGGTTCAATGACTTCTTGCTATGTATCCACCGGGTCCTTCTCAAGATCCGCCGTCAACTTTATGGCCGGATGTCAAACAGCAGTCTCCAACATCATAATGTCCATCGTCGTCCTCTTAACGCTTCTCTTCCTCACTCCTCTTTTCAAATACACACCCAACGCGATTCTTGCAGCGATCATCATCAACGCTGTGATTCCTTTAATTGATGTTAACGCCGCGGTTCTGATTTTCAAGATCGATAAACTCGTTTTCTTTGCTTGTATGGGAGCTTTCTTTGGTGTCATCTTTGTATCCGTTGAGATTGGTCTTCTCATTGCGGTATGTCTCAAGAAAACATCATTTATGTGGATTATTATGATGTTTTGCGGTTTTCTTGGCTGATTTTTTTTGTGTGTTTTTGTAGGTGGGCATATCTTTTGCTAAGATACTCTTGCAAGTTACGAGACCTAGGACCGCGATTCTTGGAAAGATTCCGAATACTTCGGTTTACCGGAATATCAACTAGTACCCTGAAGCGACTAGAGTTCCCGGAATTTTGACAATTCGTGTTGACTCCGCAATTTACTTCTCCAACTCCAATTACGTCAGGGAAAGGTAAAAGATCGAATCATTAAACGAAGTTTGAAAGATAACTTCTTTTCCAAGATATATATTTGTACACCTTACTTTTTTGGGTGTATATTCTGAAAATTGTAGGATTCAAAGATGGTTAACAGGTGAAGAAGAGATGTTGAAAGCTCAAAGCTTGCCTAAGATCCAGTTTCTGATTATCGAAATGTCACGTACGAAACGAAAACTTACTCTAGTCCCTTCTATGTATATCTTATTTCCTATTGCAATGGTCGTGTTGAGTACTCAAATATTCCTAGCCATTGATGCTTCATCACTGTACGTTTTTCAGCTGTTATGGACATTGATACTAGCGGTATTCATGCCTTAGAAGACTTATATAAGTCTCTCCAAAAAGGAGACATTGAGGTACACACCATAAACCAAAGCTAGCACAGGAAGGTTATATAAAGAGCAGTGGTTAAACTGACTCTCTTTTTTTGTTGTCGTATGCAAAAACAGTTGGTTCTAGCGAATCCAGGACCGCTGGTCATAGATAAGTTACACGTTTCTCACTTCGCAGACATGTTAGGATACGATAAAATCTTTCTGACGGTAGCTGAAGCCGTGGACTCTTGCTGTCCGAGACTCTACGATGAGGTCTGAAATGAAGAAGAAGAATCTTGATGATGAGGCAAAAGCCAAAGTATTGTATGTTGTATACAGACAAGTTGAGTAGTTAGTGACTTTGCCTTCGAATTATCTTTTACTCTATCCCCAATGTGTGACGTAGAGGTCAAGTGTAAAGTTGACCTATGGCGATAGGCCCATATATAGAGCTTTTTTTTAGCGTCGTGATAAGCTTGAATTTACTGGATTAGCCTTTGGGAGTTCATTTGTTTTGTTAAAAGAAATAGCAGAACATGATATTAGTTTTCGTCATTATTGTTTTCAATAACTATGAACTATCGAAACATTAACATCGATTTAACGTAATGCTATGGGAGACGACTCTGGACTTTATTGCTATGATTATTGGTGGGAAGACATTGACAAAACCTTTTGTTTAATTTCAAGAGTCAAGTATTGACAATGCAGTAAGGAAAAAAACAAAACACTTCTCTCTATATAGAATTATGTGTGGACCAGAAGTTGAAGCCCACTTGTGTCCACAATACACTCTTCGTTTAATATATGGGATTATGACCTGTGTATATATTTTTTTAAATGATTATTTAGGCGTATAGGCGTTAGAGAGTCGTTATCTATTATATCAATTTTCTTTTATGTGAATGATAAACTAATTTGATGGTTTAGGTACCAATTAGATAGGCTTGGCAATCGTTCTGTTTCTTATTTAAATGTTTAAATCTCAAAGTAATGTATTTTTTAGGAATTATAGAAAACGAAACAATTTGTTCATAATTTGGTAGTTGATTATTGTTTGTTATGATATGATATATTCGTCTATATTTTTCTTGATGTATTGTATGTGACTTTGGTTCTGGTTTAAAAAATATTAAGTGAAAAATAGAAAAAAAGGGTACAAAACGAAGGATGTTGAGACCGACCATTTTAGTACAATGTGCCACTAAATGCACCAATCAGAAGTTCTGGTTTCTTGTGCATAATTTTTTTATAAGAAAAAAAAAAACAAGTGATGCTAAGGACGATCAATCAATAAATCATTCTTTCATTAAATAATAAAATTTTGAAATGTTATTATAAATAGGTCAATCGATTTTGAAATTGGCTTGGGAAGTGGTGAAACGTTGGAGCCTTGGAGGTCTTCTTACTATTGCAAAGAGACATATCGGTCACGAAAAAAGTGGGCCATATATAGCCCAGACGTTAGGAGCTAAAAAATAACATTTTCCCTTTATTTTTTCTCCTTTTTAAAAAGTTTGTTTTCTTCTCAAATTGTATAAATATCGTCATGGAGAAATTAGAGAGTTATTCAACCAAATATTTAAATATTTGTAAGTTTTTAGATGATTTTAGGTAAAGATTTGAAAATAGTTTTCTAATTTTCGACTCTGAACCTTATATCTTAAATACATATTTACAAATATAAAAATTCGTCACACCAATTTCTTAAAAACTTAAAAAAAATTGTGATTTAATAACATGTATAAAATTTTCATTTTAACCCGTATATAATTTCAATCTTTTGATCAATCAAAATACACCTACACAGAATAATATTAAAAGAAAAGAAAAAAAAAAAAAAAAAAAAAGAGAAAGACAAAATAATTTGTGATAGATGCAAAAAGCAATAAAAACGAATAAAAAACAATGAGAATCGGAATCATGACGTGTCGTTATAAAAATGGGAATAGAATCAGATCAGACAAACACAATCAACGGTTCAGATTCACTCCTCAGTCTATGGCTTCTTCTTCTTTCTATCTTCTCTGTCTCTTCTCTTTTCTCACTTCCCTCTTTCCTTTTGCTCTGTTCACTCAGAGCATTATAAACCCTAAAAAAACAAAAAAACAAAAACACGATGTTGCTAGGGAAGAGACCAAGACCACCGATAAAGAGAACCACGAGTTTGTCTGAGATAAAGTTCGACTTGAACTTACCTAGCGAACCAGAACCATCTGATCATCAGATTCAGATCCCATCGTCCCGGAGACAGTTAAGTCCGCGAAGTCAGCTCGTGACCGTTGATGAACATCATGGATTGTTAGATCAACGGCTCTTAGCTATGGTCTTACCGAGAGGTACACAGAAGAAACACTCAGCAGATTACTCTGAAGATTTTCTGAGATGTTGCTCTCTTTGTAAACGCCTTCTTGTTCCAGGCCGCGACATCTATATGTATAGGTACATATATATATATTTACACGTTTACTTATTTATAGGTATGATAATGAATAAAGCTTTAATATGATGGTTTTGGTGTTATACATGGAACTAATGATTTGATTTTGGTTGTGAATATGAACAGAGGAGATAGAGCGTTTTGTAGTTTAGAGTGCAGGCAAAAGCAAATTACAGTGGACGAGAGGAAGGAGAAGAAAAAAGGTTCGGTGGGGTCCACCGTCGTTGTCGCCGCCGGAGCTGCCAAAGGAGAGAGAGTTGCCGCCGCCGTGTAGGTTACTTTTGGTATGATTGTATGTATATGGTTGTGTTATTATTATATGTATCAAAAGCATTGAGCGTAGACCGTAAGTGAGATTAACCACCATGTTAATCATCCTATAAACTTTGCTTCAAAACTTATAAGTACGTATTTTGTTTTTTTTTCATATTAGATTTGTATTGCTTCTACTATAATTTGCTTCTAAATATCTGACTACTTTTACTTTTTACGATATTGTGTGGACATTAAAGTATCACATTTAAATTCTCTATACTAAAATAGTGACATACGGATAGGTCAAATGTAGAGAGAAGAAGAACATAGTATTTGCGTTTTGTATACCAACTTAGGTTAAATTACAGGTGTGTACCTTATGTACTGTAGAGTTCATGTATTTTATGTACAAAATACCGCCAAAAACACTAGTCGTACTGTTTTTACTGCATCCTTTCATTCGAACATAAGGGTTGATCCAATTGAATTTAAGGTCAGAAAAAATATTAACTAAACCCAAATAAAAATGATTACATTAAATGTAATGATGGGTTAGGTCGAGTAAGGAATATAATACCATTTCAGCTTAGCATTTACTGGGTCCCACTATCTCGTCATTGTAACTTTATAAATGATTCTTCCTTTTTCTTATGTCTCCATTTTTAAATTTTTGATAGATTCCTAATTGTTGATGTCTCCATTTTAAAATTTTTGATAGATTCCTAATAGTTGATGTCTCCCTTTGCTTTCGAAAACAAATCTAAATTTACGAAATTCTTGTTTTAAGCGAAATATTCTTTGGAAAAGCCAACCAATGACGTTCTTATTTTACCAACTGGCCATATATGCTCAAATTAAAAAAAATTTAACTAACCCACTAGTTTGGCCTCCTAGTTAGTGCCATCATTCAAGTTCAAATCAGACATACATGATATATATTTTTTTATTTAAACAAAATACAACATAAAGCTGCATAATTGTATAAAAACTAGTGAAAAATACTCCACAATCCGAAGTATCAACTTAAGGTTTCCAAACAAAAAATCATAAAAGTTGTTTGAGATTTTCGAGGTTGAATAATATCCATATTTTTACCTTTATATAAAGCCACCTTGTATGTATGTTGCTTCTATACTTATCTGATGATTTGTGTTAATAATGATCCATCATATTATTATGGATTGAGTTGTCCCATCCAAATTAAGCAAAGACGAGAGGGAACATCTCATGTGAGGATTGGGCTCGTTAATTAAAACTTTATAATAGTTCATGCATTTCCAGTTATGAATTTGTGATTTACAATACTCGTTTTCATAATTAATATCTAGCATACAGCAAAAACTCGATAATTGTCATAACTCATAAAATAATACTCCTTGCAATAATTAGTGAACAACAATGGTGATAAAAGCTTGACCAGTTTCTTAATGGGCCTAAAAAGCCTATCTACTTTCACATTGAAGGATCTCTATCATTTACATGGGTTGGGCTTTTTCGAACGCACGCATCTCCAAAACACAATACCATGCACAAGCGATGCGACGTGTACATATGAGTTTGGTATATTCGATGTGACCAAATTAATGATGCGTCAACTGTTTCCTCTGGCTGTTTGGGCTGGCATCTTCATATCACATATTCTATAGCAGCTCTGATTTCATTAGACATATGTCATCTTCTTTTTTTGCCATTTGCTAAATTGAATCAGCAGTTTTTAGTAGATATCATGCAAAAAAATGTTGGATCATTTCTTTTGTGTAGGTTTTGGTATATAATAAGGACTTATACATAAGAGAAAAAAAATGTTTTTTTTTTGTGTTAAGTAGTCCGAAGATGGAAAGTTGTATCATTTGATATTTAGTTTTGATAGGGTTAATATGATATGTTAACCAATTTTCTTTTCGGGTTCCAAACTTCCTTACCGAACTCTCTAGACCAAGAAAAAGGCAACGATTTGGGATGCTTATTGAAGGCTTTGAAGAGGTGCTTATTTGTAAAAATTTGTTCTGTCACGGTTTAGCTAATAATTTTAAATTAATTTATAATGGTCTCTACAGCCCCACGAGAGGTTGTTGACAACAGTTTAATTCCAATTTCGATCTCCGATGAAGCCATCTCGCAACAAATACGATATCATCGGTATCATTCCACTTTCATACATCATATATACGATGCAGTTCGATTAAGCATAATCTTTGCAACATTTTAATACATAAAAATAATTCAATTCAATTTTGCCTTTGTGTGAACCACATATCTGCCAAAAATAAAAACAATCATAACAAAGTTAATTGCGATATATATATATATATTATGTACAACAAAGTTTTATGTGGACTTCACATGGAAAAATGTATATATTATTCCGTATAATTGAGAAAATAATTCCCTCTTTTGTTGTCCTTCACTGTCAAATGTCACTACCTCAGGAAGCCGATCTTTTGAAAACGCCAAACTCTATAAGAAACTCAACAATCCTTCTCTTCCATTTTATTCTCATCGACTTTGAGAATTAAAGGCAAACACACAAGAAATAGAAAGTTAACATAAAAACAAAACAAAAAACCAGAAAGAACACATTTTGATTCATTAAAGCCTTATACATATACTTATAAAATCCTCCTTTTTGGTCGACATTAAGAGGGTTTTACTGCGAAATCAATTCAGTTTCTTTCATCGTCGTGGAAAAAAAAAAAAAGAACCAAACTTTTTTGTTTGGTGATTTTGGACTTTTTATTCTAACATTGGTTTCATCGACTTTGATTAGACCAGGTTTGTCTCTACTCAAACATTGCTATTACAATGTAATTACTGAGCTTTATTATTGAGGTTTTTTTCATTTATCGCTCTTAATCGTGCTTTGTTTCTTCCCAATTGAATCTATATGTAATTTCTCTTATTGCTAATGTGTTTGCTGTGGTCAGTTACTTTTTACCTTAGAGGTTTTGCGTTTAGGGTTTCTCTGATTCATTATCGAGTTTTAGATCTTAATTAATCACAGAAACAAATCAATATGCTAATTATAGAATTAACATTTTCAATCACCACAAATTTGATTTCTTTTTCTCCAGAATGGCTACTACGGCTATGTCTCACCAATCAATCGTTTCATTTATCTCTCTCCGGTCATCTTCTTCTTCCTCAATCTCTCAATGTTTTCAAGAACCATTAAATCTGCCAACTAAAAGATTCAAGATCAATTCTTCACTGATTTACAACTCTAAAAAGAGAAACTTTTGCAAGATTGAAGCAATGACATCTCAGACTGAGACATCAGTTTCTTATAACAACAACAACAACAACACTCTTTTGTCTCCTTCCAAGAACATCCCTGAAACTTCCCTGAAAAAAACAAGTAATATGCTCTGCTTTTGAAAATCCCTCAATCTCTCATCATGATTTAATGATCATTTTTATCTGATCATGTTTTTGTTTTGATGTTTTAGATGAAGCAGCTTTGATATTGATTAGGCATGGAGAATCATTGTGGAATGAGAAGAATCTTTTTACGGGTTGTGTTGATGTGCCATTGACTGAGAAAGGTGTTGAAGAAGCTATTGAAGCAGGGAAGAGGATTAGTAACATACCTGTTGATGTTATCTTTACATCTTCTCTAATTCGTGCTCAGATGACTGCAATGCTTGCTATGATTCAACACCGTCGTAAGAAGGTACAATGTGTGAAAACTGAAGACCCAAGTTTAGCCTTTTACTTTCTCAATCAAAATTTGATCTGTTTGGTTAAAACCAATGTAGGTTCCAATCATCTTGCACGATGAAAACGAACAGGCGAAAACTTGGAGTCAAGTTTTTAGTGAAGAAACTAAAAACCAATCCATTCCTGTCATACCAGCATGGCAGCTCAATGAAAGAATGTAATGCCTTCACCGTCTTTGTACCGATATAAAGCTTATCTGCTTTCTGATGTTTTTGGTATGTAGGTATGGAGAATTGCAAGGTCTTAACAAGCAAGAAACAGCAGAAAGATATGGGAAACAGCAAGTTCACGAATGGCGTAGGAGTTATGATATTCCTCCTCCTAAAGGAGAGAGCTTAGAGATGTGTGCTGAGAGAGCTGTGGCTTATTTTGAGGACAATGTAATGAGGGATGTTTATATTCAGTCTCATTCTAACTTCTTCCTGAGTTTTTCTACTAACGTTGGATATCAAATTGTAGATTGAACCAATGCTTGCAGCTGGAAAGAACGTAATGATAGCTGCTCATGGGAACTCGCTACGGTCTATCATAATGTATCTTGACAAATTGACTAGCCAAGAGGTGTGACAAAAGACTGGTTACATCTTCATTCTTGATTACTGAGTTTGCGGTTTTTTGGCGAATATATGAAATTCTCATTCTCTCTGTGGTTTTGGTTCGTAGGTGATAAGTCTAGAGCTATCGACTGGTATACCTCTTCTCTACATATTCAAAGATGGTAAATTCATGAAGCGGGGAAGCCCGGTTGGTCCAGCAGAACCCGGTGTCTATGCTTATACCAAGGTTAACCATCATTTCTCTCTTCTTCATCTTCTTAGATTTCCCTGTCTCAATGGTTCTGAGGGTTTCTTTGTGTTTGCAGGGATTGGCTCAATACAGACAGAAGTTAGAGGAGGACAGCGAACTAATATGTTCCTAAAGTAAACAAGAAAGATTGGTTCTTGATCGTCCCAGCTCTCTTCCCTCAAGCTTAGGACCTTAGAGGCATTTACAAAAAGCATGTATAAGTTCTAATTTTGTTCTTTTTTTCGTTCTTCTTCATTCAGTGCCATATCCACTGTTACCTGAAATGACAATGTTAAAAACACACATTGATCTTGTGTATGTTGTTGTTGCCGTTAAACTCTTTCAGCAAATAAGTATTATTCTGAGAAACATATAAGAATCTGCAGTTTCACTGGTCTTAATTGCATAACAACAAATAAGATTGTAGCTCCAGCTTAGTAATTGATGGGTTAAGTATTAGCTCCAGAAGCTTTCTTCTATTTTAGGCTTCAGGTTTAGGTTTTTGTTGTATCTAAAGGAGATTCCAAAGCACCGTTCTTGATCTTCTCATCTTCTTTGTCCTCCAAATGTTTCTTTTCAGAATCTGAGTTGGTCAAATGAGCTGAGGTTGATGACACTGTGGTGTTTCCATAGAACTTCAAATCATCCTCTCTCATTCTCTCAGCATATTTCTCAAAACTGAAACCCGAATCGCTGTTTTTCCCACCAAATGCAACATCGAGTTGGTCCATATCGAAAAGATCCTCGAGAATCTTCTTGCTTACATTATCATCTGAGTAGACAAATTTCACCTTGTTGCTGGTCTTTGGCTCAAGAAACGGTTTCACCATCTGCAAATTTACAATTTCAACAAGCTTCATGATGCATAAAGATTTGCATTGAGGCAGATGGAGATTTTTGAAGTTTACCTTATAGAAAGGTTCGAAAATCTTAGGCGGGTTGTACATTATGGCCAAGCCTAAACGTTCAGGGTAATGTTCTTGTAACACATGAGCAGTTTCTCTAGACACTTTCACGGATATATGCGACATGTTGAAACCGTGAAAATCGATTAGCCAAACCATTTTTTCTTGGTTATCCGGTAGGTTCAAGATTGCGTTTTCCATACAATACACCAAGAATCTTATCTGCCCTTTATAAAATTTCGTATTCTGGCAACTTGGTCTCATAACAAGAACCGTTCTTCCATACTTATCGGTACAATCAGCTCGGTATATTTTCCCGGTCTCAGCTTCTCGTGCAATCTCCTCCTATAACCATTTTTCACATAATTGTGAAAACTAGAATCATTGTATAAACTTATGGATATTAACTAGTGATCTAAGAGTACACACATACCCATCGAATCTCTTCGGGTTTGTACTGAGTCCTCCATTTTAAGGTTTCTTTAAGCATTTTAGTAGCTTTCTTGACATGGCCATTACGAGCAACTAAATACCGAGTAATCGCAGCATCTGAGCAAAACTCAGATGACTTTTCAGACAATGGCCCTAGTAATGTCTTCACTTCATTAATCTATATAACTCACAACAAGTTAAAACACACAATCTTTTTATCAGCATGCAATATAATATTTGATTCACATAACAAAAATAATATCATCACAGAGCAGCTAATGATATCTCTTTATAATCATTATATCATACCTTATTCAAATACTCCTCTGGTGGTAAAGTTTTCTCAAATTCACTTGAAGATGATTTTTTGGTATCGGAATTCATATCTTTGCTGAAAATTCAAGAACAAAAGTGCAAACCAAAATTGATCAGAGAAACAAGGAAAATAGTCAAAAAAAATACAGAGATTAATCATACAAGAATCAAGGCATAAATAGAGTTTGATTTTTAGCCGTGGTTAAGATGTAATTAAGCTAATAAAATGTTAATTAGATATACATATCTAGCTTTGACAGCTAAAAACTAAAATACAGGTTCTGATAAACCGATTACATCTAAACTACAGTTATTGAAAAAGAATCAAGACAAGTAATTCACATCTGATCTTGATCTTGTACTCTTAGACAACTAGAATCAACAGAACACAGAAATGGAAAATTGAAAGAAGACAAACTCACCTGGAGTTGAAATGGAGCAATCAGCGATGAGATCTGGTCGAAATGGGTCAAACTCAAATCTAGGAATGGAAACGCAAAAAGTGAGACAGACAAGTCTTTTAAGTTGCGGTCTAGAAGAATCAAAATCTCGTTGTAAGAAAAGTAATAGAAGATGGATTTTTCAGACGGCTACGAACAATGTTATGAGAGCTGAAAGACACGTGACGCGCGATTGAGTGAAAGACACAGACACCTTTTTCTGTTTGTTCAAACCAGTTTCTGTTTCTTTGATCTAACGTGGACTTAGTGAACTGAACCGGGATTTATAAACCCGGTTTAATTTCTTCATTTAACTTTTGTTCTAATTGTGAATGTTATGGTCTGAAACCGCTCTCACATTACCAATGTGATAAAGCATGTAAACTCCATTATACCCAGAAAAGATTGGATTGGTTAAGCATTTTCTATTTCTAAATTTCAAAACTTTTAATTAATTAGTTAAGCAATTTAACTATTTTCATCTATATTTCTCTGTGGATTTTAATGTATTTGAAGAATCTAACATATAATATAAGTAATTAAGTTAAGTTAAGTTAACTATGTTATCATGTTATGTTGCAGGCTTAATGGGCCTAGTCTGGTAACCCATTAAGATAATTTGCTATTTCCAATTTCCATGTTCTATTTTCCCATGATAATTGTTTTCTAGTTTCTGGTTCTTTGTTTCTGTCGCTGTCTACTAGTTTAGCTTTTAGCGATGGTTTTGCTGATCAATTTATCTTTTACGTCACGAGATGTTGTGTTCGATCTATTTATTTAATGATAACAAGAAAGATCGAACTAAATTTCATCGGTTACAAATATACGAAGATGGTTAGGTGAGAGGGGTGACCGAAGTTATGGTAAGCTCAACAAGTGTTAGCAAAAGTAAAAGAATCGAGCTTCTTTTATGCCAAAGCGCAATATATCAAGGAAACGCACACTGCCACTTCCTTATTATATCAATTGTTTATTTGCTAATGCATCATCATATGGCCAGTGTGACATGTAATTAGGTAGGTAGAACACCACTAGATATCTTTCTTTTTTTTTTTTGTCAAACTATCAACTTTGAAGCAAAATACAAAATGTTATTTCAAAAAACGAAAAAGAAAGAACAGTTACACATCAGTTTAATTTTCTTTTGGAATATTCTCAGTAGTACGTAAAGTAAAATTTGCATATACTATAACATTTGTAATTGACCATGAGTCATGCAAAAATCAACGGAGACAATTCACCTAAAATCCACATGCTATTTATTCCTCTTTCTCTCGTAAAACAACGTGCAACTGCTCTGAAAACAACGTCACCCATTTTTCGATATTTACCAAAAAAATAAAAAATTCATTCATTGAGTAAAACTATTATTTTATTTGTAAATTTCACTTCACCCCATACACATATTCACATGCATTTGTATTTTACCAACTTGTCTACTACAATGCTTATTTTATGTATTAATATAAATTAAGTTAGGTAAGAAAATACTAACTTGTAGTAAGATCCTTCTTCGATAGTCAAAAGGCACAAAAATGGAGTTCACTGTTCGTTCTTCAGGGGGATATAGATATAACAGTACAAAATGGACCTTTAGATTGTGAACACGTGGCAGATTTTGAACGGTCGTTTGACTTCAACAGACGAAACGGACGCGTTTGACGGAAACCGTGTGAAGAGCATTAAATGAAAGAGTTGTTCATGCCAAAAGATCCACTTTCTTTGCTTTTTTTGGACCCATTAGTCACAAATCGGATCTACCTTTATTTACTTTTATAAATATTTCTCACAATCCGTGAAAAAATGGGCGCGTATTACTTGAATTAGATGCACTGAATCTAGCTATAAAACGACTACTTATAGACAAGTTAAGGAACAATTTAAAATGTCAGTCATTTCATTTACCCCTAAAAAAAGTTTTTGAATGTCAGAGATCTTGAGAGTACACTTTCATTGATTAAATATTTTGGAAAAAAAAGAGAGAGAAAGAAAGGAGACACAGAAAAATAGGTAGCAAAAGACTGTCCAGTTATAAAGACAGCTAAAACTTGAATAATGATTTTGTAGTTGACTATTTCATTTTCCTTGTGGACACGCTCGGCGTAGAAGATTTGGTTGCTTTTCCTTTTATCGTGCGTAGAGATTTCTAATCAGAAAAAAACGAGCACATGACTGAGTCTTCTCGGTTCACAATTTTTGTCCCCACAATTTTTCAATATGTAGCTAATTCATTTATGCAAGAAGAGTTTTAACTAGTTGTGCTTAATTGATTTTCAATGTCTCGGAAAAAATTATATGAAGCGTATGTGAGTGAATAATTTTCTATGGTGTTATCGTTTTCTTTAACGAACCCGTACAGATGATAAATACTGAAGTTAGACTTTATATATACATATAGTGATGTGTTGAAATATTATAATATTAGATGGGAGTAGAGAAGTCATTAGACTCATATGCAATGTTCAGATGATAATATATGTAAAAAAGAGACAACACTTGGAATCCACTCAGCATCGTAATGGTGAACTTGTAACACGGACACGAGCTATGCACATGGGTGTCTCCTTAAAACATCTCATATTAATCCATTTTTTACTTCAAAATAAATAATTCCAAAATAAAGTTGAATTGTATTCTAACTCTATTTAAAAATAGAATTAAAAATAGAATAATGAGTAGTAGAGAATAAAATTATTCTGTATTTGGAGTAATCCTATTTTTTTACTCCATTATGAAGTTGGAAATAGAGTAAGATTAAAGCAAATTTTACTCCAAAATAGAATATATAGTGAAAAATACAGTAGGGTTAGAGATGGTCTTATACACGTCTTCCCTTCAACAATTTTAAACTTATCATACTAGCTAGTTTATTTCAAAAGTATTTTCTATTTTATTTCGATGTTTTGGATTGGTGAACTTTTATGGCTTTTGTTTTCTATTATTTTATATATATTTCTGATGTGTTGGATAAAAAGTTAACTTTTAAAAGTATTTATAATTTATAATGTTTTATATCATATCGTAGTACTAAATACATATATATCTAGTATAAACCTCTGTATCAAACAACTATATCTATATGTATTGAACCACGGGGAAAAAGCTTGGGATGACACACAATAAAAACTTGATCAGCTAAAGTTAAAACCACAGTGGTGGTACGTTACTAGACTAGTAATCAAGCCGGTAGATATATCAAATACTATTTTCTTGGAATTGCTAAGTTAGTACGAAATCAAAGTAATTTTTTGTTCAAAATTATTGTAATTTGGGTCTTTACGAAACTACGGCACCGTAGTCTCAATTTTGCAATCTGCATCAAAAACGCCGTATTGATTGTATACGAAACAATAAATTACGTTATGCGACTTGATAATATCAGATGATGAACAGTTTAATACTAATTAAATGAATGATATACAATATGGTAATGACATTTGAGGAGTCCTCAGCCATTCATTCTTATAACCCTCTAGAGGCTTATTTTTAATTTGTAAAGAATTAAAAAATAAAAATTACCTAAGCAAAGGAAGAAACGTCCCATGAAGCAGGTATGAACAGTGAATATCTGATATAGTAGATTTGAGAAAAAAATGAATAATACATAAGGTGGTAAAAAAGTAGACAGTAATTGATAGTACGAGTAACCGAGGTAATATATTTTGTTTTTGTCAATATGCAATATCTTTTACCCTTTTTACAAAAAATATGCAATATCTTTAAAACACAAGTATGAGATGTAATTAAAAAAAAAATAGGTACACGTTGTAAGACGTATTTCCTCAGATTAATAAATTGGAGAAATACGAGAAGGACAAAATAAAAAAAAATAGTGGTAATAACTGGAAAATTGTAGAGGACACGCCACGCCTCCTATATAACAAGGGCCAAGCTTAAAAGATAAGTGTATCGGTGAGGCTGAGAGTAATCCACTTCCAAAACAAAATCTTGAGTGCTATTTCCCATTATATAAAAAAAGTTGTTTTTCTTTCTGATTTTCTCCTGAACTTTCTTTTATGCAAATCTCCCCTTAAATCTGTTTATTCCCCGCTTCTTTGATTCCCTTTCTTTGCATGGTTTTGACTATTTTTAAACAGCAAACAAAACTTTTCAAACTGGTATTTTCATAACGATATCAACTTTTTTCTTTGGTTTTCTAGTTTTTTCTTTTCTTTTGTAGACTTAATCGTTTGAGAGGGTATTATTTGTTCCCTCCTCTCGGATCTACACAGAGGTTGTTTATTTTTAAACCTCTTTTTTTTGTCAAATTTTTTGAAAACAAAAAAAAAATCCTGGTCTTTACTTTTGATAAGAACAAAGAAAATTTTCATTTTTTATAAACTAATTTAGTGATGGCAGCCATGGATTTCTACAGTAGCAGAACGCTTCAACAATCTGATCCATTCGGCGGTGAATTAATGGAAGCGCTTTTACCTTTTATCAAAAGCCCTTCCCGAGATTCTCAATCCGCGTTTGCGTTTGCGTCTGCGTTCTCTCTTCCTCCTCAACCGATTTCGTACGGATCGGATCTCCACCAAACCAACTCTTTCTCAAACCATCTTAGTCCTAAACCGGTTTCAATGAAGCAAACCGGTTCTTCTTCAGCACCTAAACCGATTAAGTTATACAGAGGAGTGAGACAACGTCACTGGGGAAAATGGGTAGCTGAGATCCGTTTACCGAGAAATCGAACTCGTCTCTGGCTCGGAACTTTCGATACGGCGGAGGAAGCTGCTTTAGCTTACGATAGAGCTGCGTATAAGCTGCGCGGCGATTTCGCCCGGCTTAATTTCCCTAACCTCCGTCACGACGGATCCAACGTCGGCGAGTATCAACCTCTTCAATCTTCAGTCGACGCTAAGCTTGAAGCTATTTGTCAAAACTTAGCCGAGACGCAGAAACAAGGGAAATCAACGAAGAAGTCTTCTTCTTCTCGGAAACGTTCATCACTCGCCGCCGTGAAACAACCGGAGGTTAAAGAAGTAAGATCAGAGGACTATTCTAGCGGCGGATCTTCACCGCCGTTAACGGAGAGCTACGGATCTGGTGGATCTACGTCACCGTTGTCGGATCTGACGTTTGCTGATACGGAGGAGGAGATTCAGATGCCGTGGAATGAGAACTTTGCGTTGGAGAAGTATCCGTCGTACGAGATTGATTGGGATTCGATTCTTCAGTCTTCGAGTCTTGTAAACTAGTGGATGTCATAGGGGTATTTTAGGTATATTAGAGGTCTATGCGATGGAGTTTTTGGTCATTGCAGGGACTTTTAGTATTTAGGGGGTCTTTTTGTTAATAATAATAAGTTGATGTACCTTAATGTAAATTATTAGTCTCTGCGTCGGTCGGAGCTGGGTTTTTTTGTCTTGCCCGACCGTGCGAGATTTTTATGTATTTTTTGTTGTTGTTGTTTCCTCGTCTTAAAATTAATTTAAAGGTTATTTTTAGCTTAAATCGTAAGTACTGTGCATTAACAAACAAACAAAAAACGAGTAGAAAAAAATAATTATATTTTGGTTGATACTGAATTTCAGTTTACGCAAAGGCAAGCACTCTGAAAGTCAAATAATACCTTATGGGGACCATGAAAGGCTAAATTCATTATCACGTTTCGTGTCTTGTCCTCTAATGAAATTATCTGCAAATAATTCTCAAAGTGACTACAGAAAAATTTCAAACAATAATAAGACGGCCATATAGGCCGAAATTATTAACAGATAACTGAATTCTTTTTTTTTTTCATTCAGGTCATGTGTTAAATCAAAACTATAATATGTTACTGTTTTTTTTGTAAAACAAAACAAGCTCAAGTTAAATGGGAAAAAACATTTCGTTTGAATCGGAGATCACACATCATTTTTCACTTTTTACGTTGCCATGAAGAGAGAGGGATAGTGAAAGGCAAAAGTAAAATGTTTCTCAGATCTTTGAATATTTTACAGTATTGCAAAATTCCTTAAATGAATCAATCATCCGCATTGTGGCCAGTTTCATACCTAATGGCTAATGCCTAACTGTAAAATCCGTCGAGATTCTCCAGTTGCAGATCAACAAGGTATGGAGAATATAAATCTAACTCAGTTGAATTTACCAATCTCCATTTTCTTCTTAATTGCTCGTTGTCCATGGTATATGAATGAATCTACAATCCCCGATACCGTAAAGATACCTCCAACTATAGCGCAAACATTTGTTAGGAAGTGCAAGAACTCCACATGCTGCTCATGAAATATCACCTAACCACAACCAAAATTATAATGTTTTTAGAGACGTAGCTTCCATTAGTATTATTAACACAACACCAGGAAAAAAAAAAGAAGACCTTAATCGGTGAGAGATCGTAGTAGAAGAAAACACCAGGCGGGGATTGCATGCGACCTGCTTCAGTGTTCTGGAAATGTTCTGTCACAGAGAACTGCCAAAAACAAAAACCCATTTGTTACATTTTACAAAATGAAAATGTTAACATGTTTACACAGAGATTTGGAGATTGTGGCTTCACCTGGTTTGACTGAATAGTATTATCGTGAACATCAGTGTATATGCTTGGTACCACCTACAATTCCAAACCACATTCCATTTCTTTATCACAAAGCTCAACAATCTATACTAGTACGCAAAAGCGAAAAACCAAAGGAGGAAATAGCTTGCATTTGTTTACAAGCAAAATATCCTCATACTTCTCTATCAATAAACTGAGCTAATAATGAGCCATTTAGGAATCTCACAGATGCTTATTCGAAATTGTTTTACCTAAAATATTGTCTCAGGCGAGTAAATTATCTATTGATATAATGTAAAAATGGGGCAAACCTTGATGAAATATTGATACACGCCATTCTGTTTCCCCTGATTCCACTGCACACTGAGAGAACCAATAGAATGTATCAGAAGCTAAGATGATTGCAAAAGCGATAACATGGGCGAGTAATGGTTTGGGAATGAAGATTTTACCCGTCGAGAGGGTTCACTACACCGGGGAAAAAGTCCCCAAAGGCCAACCTGTTGACCGTGTGGCTAATCTGTGTTGAGACATAATGGAGTCAAGACCCATTTGAAATATAAGCTTATAAAGAGATACTGAAACAAGAATAAAACTTGTCTTACATTGTAGTTGCCTTGCTGGAACAATATCATATCATGAAACTGAAAACCTGATTGATGAAAGCTTTGTCCAGGAATGAAATGAAAGTTCCCAGCAACTTTATTAACTTCCAAGAAACCGTGAACATTACAACCTTCACCTTCTTCGTCTTTGACCTTTTGCACAAATCCTTCTCTTTTGCACTGCGATGGAATCAGTAAGAATTATTATATAACTAGATGTGAAGGTATATGAAACGAAAGACCATCTCTTTAGATATATCCAGGTTAACACCAATAAGGCGTCGCTACTTTCTTCAAACTAAGTAACAAGACTAGCCCAATTTTATTGATATTAAAGTATGTAAGTATACCTGGTCGATTGATATAGGGTCTGAGAGTGCCCAACCTTTCTTTCGGTAAGCTTCACGAACTTCCTCACATGAATTACAACAAGTATCATCCGTCTGCAAAGTGTAATAAAGGACAACCACAACATGTAAAGAAGATTAAAAAAAATCACCACCATAGAAGAAACTCAAATGTAAAATAACTGAACCAACACTAACGAACTCTATTGAAGATTTTCTAAAGCAACTGTAACTCGAATATAGCATGTAGGAGAATATTATTCGATCGATTTAGGGAAGCTTACCGCTTCAGCTCCAAAACAGGAACCACAGTATGTTTCATTGTGCTCCAACCTTCCGCCATGTTTTTGTAAAGGCTTTTCAATCTGAGGATAAACAATAACAATAGGGAATTAGAGACATACAGAACTTCAAAACATTCAATTTCTTAAGACTTCTTGCAATATGATCAGAGATAGCATCTGAAAATGAAAAAGCTCAAAGTCTAAAAATAACTAACCTTCGTATGGCCAATTCCATCTTGTTTTGCCTCGATGACATTGCCAAAAGAGTCTAACCTTCTTTTAATTATATCATGTCGCTGCAATATACAAAACAGGAAGAATCGAAAAATCAGACAAACTGAACACACATCTCGATTCGAAAAAAAAAAAAAAAAACGTAATGAAAAGAACAATCCACCGGCACATACCACATCAAGGTGTCTTTCTCCACTGATATCCATGGAGTCAAGACTAATAATCGAACATTGAAGGGCTGGAAATGTAACATCAAACTGCAAAATCGTATATTGTAACTTAATAAAGTAGTAATATATTGCTAGCAACTCATAGTAAGTACGCAAAGGAACAAAATTTACATTAATGCGTAGCTTCTCTCCTCTTGATGTATCAACACGGAGCTGAGTCTCAGTAACCGGATGGAGATAAAGCTCTAAAACCACAAATCCCACAAAAAAAAATCGAAATTAAGCATTGTTTTCTCATAAACAATGATGAATAACAAAATTAAAATAAATCATTGTTTCAAATAAGCAAAACCCACAAGGAAAAAACAAAACTTTAGAGCTCAAATCCTGCAAAACATGGACCTTTAAGCTTAAAAATTGGATCGAAAAAATGAAAATGAACTTACGAAGCTCAGAGAAGAAGAGAATTAGCATGACGATAGAAGAGAAAAGGGTGATAACACCACCAGAAAGAGTACGCCTGTAAAAATCTTCATTGATTTTAGGGTAAGCGTCTAGATTCCTCAATCTGTTCATCATGCCCCCCTTGCTTCGAGCTTAGGGTTTCGATTTTTTTTACTGATTCAACGGAGGAAGGAGATGATTCAACGGCTAATCACCTGACCTCTTATTGACCTGAGGATCTCTCTTTCTTCTATTCTATTTTCTCCGACTTTTCTACTGCTTTTCCCTCAAAATCTATATTTTCAGCAGAGAGAATCACGGACGACGCCGATTCTACGATCTTAATACGGCGTCGCTAGTGTATTCGTATTTAGCGCTTTTTTTTTATGTTTTTGGTTTGGGATTTGGGCTCTAATTGTCATTATGGGCCCATATGTGATTTATATGTCCAATTATGTTCATATATAATAAGTGACAGTGAGGGAAAATGCAGGTGAATCAAATCGCTCTCTAAATCCAGAACGAGCTGTTTCAAAACCGAATTCGTTAGAGTTCATCAATTCAAAAAATGGTTGTAGTGTAATGGTTTGAGTAGCATCCCCTAGCTTGAAGGGTTACAAGATTGAATCCCATACATTGAATTATTTTTATGTTTTTTAATAAGTGTTTATTGGATCAACAAATATTTCTTTGCTTTAGGCCCAATAGTATCACGGGCCGGCGTTGAGAAGATGAATGAAAACGAGAAGCCTCAAGAACAGGAAGATGAAGAATCAGACAATCAAAACGCAACACACTAACTCAAATCTCCCATTACTTCCGTCGTCTCATTGCTTTGTCGAACCTCTACAGAACTCGTTCGCTTTTAGGCGTCATCGAACATGTTCTTTATGCCTCAGTCACATTCCACATTTTGTAAAAAGGCCTACATTTTTTATATCCATATTGTAAATCTTCGCATTTGATTTCCATAACGAGTAAGTCATGTGCATTGTTGGTCCAACGATATTGATGGCCACAAGCGAGATTAAATAAACTTTTTATATAATATAGCATTTTCAACTTCAAAAATACTGAAAATATGTTTGTTTATAAAGTAACTTGATGAGATATAATTGTTTCAATATAATATTATTAAAATAAATAAATATCATGATGAGTAGTCATAATATTTAAACAAATATATCTTATAATATATATTTTTACTAAATAAAGATATATTTATCTACGATTTTTTTTCCATGATTTAGCATAAAATATAACATCAAATTATTTTATAATAATTTAGGTTACAAAATACTGAAAATATGTTTTTCTTTCTCTTTTATTTTAAATTAAAAATTCAACGAAACAAATGTTTAGTCTGCGTGGTATAAACAATAAAACTCTATAATACCAACAAAAAAAGTTCAATATAAATAACTAAACAAAAATTCATATATATTCAGATATAAAATAGTACATATTGTTAAACTCATGCAACGCAAAAAATCTTCCCTAGTATATAATATTTTAACTATCGTCTATATCATCATTACCATGATAAACTAAAACGTCATTTCATGTGTTCGCTTTCTCAAAGACAAAATTATGCAGTCCTATTTCAGTGAATAAATGATCTTTTTCTTAAAACATGAATTTGATTATGATATGTGTAGAAAGCAAAATCTTGTCTTGTGATGCATATTGGTCGCGTATATACCTTAAGTGGTGGATTCTTGAACTTTGATTATTAATTTTTAAAAAAATTAATTAAAATTTGTGTTTATGTAAATACAAAAGTATAGATTTTGTTTCCAAAGAAGCATAACACCAAAAACAAAAAGGAGAGGAATCGTCCTTAATGAGTTAATTCTTCATGCATGAACATTTTAACAGTAACACAATTGGAAACTCCATTTTCATAGGTAAATCCTATATATATATACACATATCCAAAAAAATTGAAAGGTTTTCAATTTATATACTCTCATTTACTAAATTAAGATTTCAATATCAATATTCTCAAGATATAAATTTAAACTACCAAATTTTTTACTTTATATGATTCGGTTTCCAGTGTTTAAAAAATATAGTTATGAAATCATCTTATATATGCGCATGCCATCGTGAGGTTTAAGGTTAGCTAGCTTTTAATTATATCTTGTTCATATATGTGCACAAAAAGTTTGTGCGACTGCTAAGAAAATACCGAGTTACTCTTACATCTCTCAGATTGCCGAGAGGAACATTATGGATGTTGCCGGAAAGATCGAGACTTTGATCGATTCATTAAGGGATTTGTCTCCGACACGTATAAGATCTTCTTCTGATGAACATGTGTCCAGTAACGATAGCGAGAGAAGCTCTTGGATTGTACGTTACCACAATTTATAATTCGTTTTTCTATCATGTAGTATTTAATTAGAACCTATTTATATTAGATATGATATGTTGGATTATCGTACAACTATATATCCTCTGATATATTCTTTTTATCAAGAACAAATCACTAGACTTAGATCGAGCTTCTTTAAAATTATCAGTATATTTTTTGGATTTAAGCTCTTCATCCGTCAGCTTTGGATATGTTCGACAAAATCATGAGTGACGTACAGGGAAAACAAATTATCATGTTTCTTGATTACGACGGAACTCTCTCACTAATCACTGAAGATCATGACAAAGCTTACATAACCGACGAGGTTTTTCTTGATCTTTTTTCAATGTTATGTTCCATCTTTTCCCCCTTTTTTCAATGCTATGTTACATAACTGAAAATTGTATATTTAACAGATGCGAGAAGTTGTAAAGGAAGTGGCTATATATTTCAAGACAGCGATAATCAGCGGTAGAAGCACAGAAAAAGTAAATATATACCATCAATTAACATATTCGACAATATTTGATTTTGCTATATATATGTGTATAGTAAATATAATAAGTTTTTTTTTTCAGGTTCAGAGTTTTGTGAAACTCAACGGAATTCATTATGCCATGGCATGGATATTAAGGGTCCGATAAATACCGATCAGGTATTTTTTTTGTTCTCTATATGTTTCCAAAATATTGAGAAAGAAAATTTGTTGCACGAGTTTTTATTTATTAATGTGCTCATCATTGCAGAGTAACCAAAAAGTCATGTTTCAACCTGCAAGTGACTATTTACCGATGATCGACGAGGTTCATTTTGTAGTTTCTTAATCTTTGAAGTGTTTTAATTATACCGAACTGTGACGAACTAAGGACTATAATTTAATTTGTTTATTATACAATTTTCAGGTTGTTAAGATTTTACAGGAAAAGACAAAGTCTATCCCTGGAGCTACGGTGGAACACAAGAAGTTTTGTCTTACCGTACATTTCCGTCGCGTTGATGAAAGGGTAAAATTAGAAGACTTGTATATTATGAAGCCAAATGCTATTTTTGTGAAGGAATAGGGAGAAAAACAACCACACCTTCAAGAACAAGGATTTTTTACTTTTTTATAACATTTATTTCGTTATGATTGTTTTTATAAATATTATCAATTTAAACGGACTAATGATTTAAAACCAAATTTGTGCTTCACAGGGATGGACTGCTCTAACGGAGTAAGTGAAATTGGTTCTCATTGATTATCCGGAATTGAGACTGACACAAGGCAAAAAGGTAATCTCTGGCTATTTACAAAAGCTAATCAAATGTTATTATAATGTTTAGTTGATTAGTTTATCATCCATTTGGTAAATTAGGTGTTAGAACTCCGACCTTCCATTAAATGGGATAAGGGAAAGGCTCTTGAGTTTTTGCTTAACTCATTAGGTGTGACTTCTCTTTTTTTTCCTTCTCCTTTGAGATTTGAGATTTGACTTTCATAATTCATAAAATCATAGCTTTGAGAATGCTATTTAAATCCGTTGATTTGACAAATATGCTTGGTTGAACTAAAATAGGTATTGCAGAATCTAAAGATGTGTTACCGGTTTACATCGGGGATGACCGTACCGATGAAGATGCATTTAAGGTACGTTGAACCAAAATAGGTGTGATTTTTTCTTTTCTTTTGGTATGATCAATCTAGGTTTCAATATTTCAGTTGGATTCAACTATAATTCGTTTTAGTTTTCATTGATCTGTTTTACTTTTAATCTGTTAGATTTGGATTCTTGTTTGGTTTATGTTTATTGGAAAAAACAAAATCATTTTAACCAAACTCAAGACTCATCAGTTCGATTTCTTTGTTAAATACTAAAATACATATAGATCCTGTTTATATTGGTCATGATGCTACTCAATATGTACATAGTAAACATCTTTACCATCATCTAGATCCGGTTTATACATAGTAAACACCTTACCATAATCTAATTACAATTTTCTCAAATAAAACGTATAGTATTGACGCCATAAACATATCTAATAGGTTTTATGTGAAAGGGGACAAGGTTTTGGGATTGTCGTCTCAAAAACTATAAAGGAAACCTATGCCTCTTACTCTCTTCAAGACCCATTTCAGGTACTATATTCTTTTATGAAAACATAAAAATAAAATGTATATATTATATATTTAGTCACTAGCTAATTATACTAACTGCAACGATATAATGTGTGATGCAGGTAAAAGAATTTCTGAAGCGTTTGGTAAAGTGGAAGAAACAAACACTTGGAGAGGAAAAAAGTGATTCGTAAGTTAGATTGAGTTTCGTGTTCTCATAGCCGGTCCTGTAATATAGTATATATGGGACTATTAGCAAAATAAAAATGGAGAGCTAAACTTTTAAATTATAAATTATTTTGTCAATGGATAGTACTAAAAATATTAAATTCGTCATTGATACATACTTTAAAAAATATTTATGAATATGTTTACACAATTTTATATAAATATTTCTGGGGTTCATCTGTTTTATTAAATGTAATTTTCTTTACAATAAACAAAACTGTGTTTGATCATTCGTGTTCAATATATTAATAACATTTTTCTGGTAAAAAATGACAATAGAAAATAGTATCCAGCCGAGCGTTTCAAACAAAATATGAATCATTGAATCATTAGAAATGTATACTGCAATAAGCTAATGATTAAAATCGTCTTAATCTATACTTCTATAGTTTAGTAGTTGTCAAGCGTCAGTTGTACCGGAACTAAATTAGTAATCTTCCTATCCACTTTCTATAAATTACTTATATTACATTTTAAAATGTTGGGGTTGATATTATTTATTAACTTCCAAACTTTAAGAAAAAGCATTTTTAATATATTTTAAATTAAGGGACCTACAAATGTTTTTCTTTAAAATTCCTGAATAGCAGGGAATCAAAATTAAAATAGTGTCCACATAATGTATTATTTTTTTCCTAGTAAAGCATATTCCATCGTTTATAACCAATTAGAAAACTTGAATTCAACGAACCCCTTTGATTTAAATATTGCGTCTGGGATGTTATACTCAGTTCAAAGAATCTTTTATTTAATATACCATTTTGGATCATTCTATTCTAATTCCATTTTATAACAAAACAAATTTTTGTGAACAAATTTGTAGAAAGCCCAATATTTTATTATTTTTGTTATTTAACCTGTAATCAAAAGCTATATAAGTAGAGAAGCCACAAATAGGAATAAGCATATGGTAAAACTCAGTCATCAACCACATAACCTCGATACTAAACCACCACCACTAGCTAGACCATCGTCATTAGACCACCACCACCATTTGATTAATTATTTTAACAATAAACCGAAAGTGATATAATAAACATTTTTGGACATTGTTAATTATCAGTGATAATGAACTTTCGAAAGAAAACTAAATTTCAATAAATATACCAACATAGTAACATTCAAATAAAACTTTTAAAATGTGTATAATATACTAAATTTCAATGCGCGACTCCGGGACCATTGCAATTTTTTAATGCTGAGGAATTTCCTAATTAAAGAAAAAGGGAATGTCCTCATTGATTCTAATATTTATATGTGTATGTATTTATAATTATATATATCGTGTGTGTGACCCTTCCGAATGCCAAAAAGTTAAATTTTGCATTCATCGTACATATCAGTATGTTATATTATGATGTATTTAGACTTATAAATGGTAATAATGAGTCTAGTGGAATTATATTATCATAGATTTTCATTGATGGAAACTATATCTTATTGATAACAAATAAAAAAGATTACTCGTAGACCTAGATGACGTTAGCTGAAAAAAATGAGCTGACGGACAAATTACCAGGAAATTAAACCGATGGAAGAAGTTGTAATAAAAAACATTTAAATATATCCATAAAGCCAATTAGCGAGTTCACCCATCTTAAAATTCATCATAAATCATAATTAAGTTTGCATCAATTTGTCGCCCCAATCTTACAAAATTAGACATAAACTTGTTCCTAATATATTTTGAGTTTTTTTTTTTTTGGTTAAAGGCAATATATATTGAGTTAGTAAATTGACAATTTGACACTAAAAAAGAAGAAGAATATGTGTATAATAAGATTCTAGTTTTATGATTCTTCTTGGATATTTCCGTTAATGGATCGAGTAATGGTAAACAATGTTAAAGCAGTGTGGATCGTCGATCAAGAAGAACGCTTAATAGACCGTCCGATGCCTCCCTCCTTTTGAAAACATCAAACAAGCAAAAAAAACAAAACGCCCAAATTTTATAATTTGCTTTATCCAATTAAAATACGTTTAAAAGACGGCAACGGGTCCTACATGCCGAAAAAATGATTTTTTTTTAATCATATCTATATCCGGACTTTCGATACTAATTCTTTTTAAGCACAATTTTATTTTCACACAGTTTTGATATGAATTGGATAATCAATTGGAATTGAACCCATATTTTGAAATAAATACATATCTAATCCCAAACTATTAGGATACCATTGAAAAACGATTTTTACTTTAGTTTTTTATTTTATTTTTGGCTTCTTTCTTCCATTCCTTATTTAAACTCTTCCGTGACACTCTCCAAACTCCAAACTCTAAGCATAATACAAAGAAACTGAAAGAGAACAAAACACATAAAGAGAAACAAAGAAACTCTCTCTTTCATTTTTTATAAAGATGGACGTTTTTGATGGACTTCCAGATTCGATCGTCGTCGACATCTTAAACAAAGTCGGTGACGTCAGAACTCTACTTCATTGTTGTTCCCTCTCAAAACGTTTTAACTCTCTTGTTCCTCAGTCTGAGTCACTCCTCCTCCGACTCGAACATCCCGAGCCCAATTCACCCGTCGTCAGCAGCATTTTCCGATCTTTATTCAACTCTTTACACGGTCTCTTCTCTCTTTTCTCTAAACCAGCTAAACCGATCTCAACCACATCTCTCTCTCTGTCTATCCCCTCCAAGATTCTCTCCCGGTTTGAAAAGATCCGGAGTTTGGACATGGAGCTTCCCGCCGGCGACATAAAGCTCGAGAAAGGCGCCGCTGTTAAGTGGAAAGCTGAGTTTGGGAAAACTCTAAAGACCTGCGTCGTCGTTGCGTTTCGTTCCGCCGCCACCGTTTCTCCTCCTACTAACGAGGTTTCATCCACCGTAGAGGGTGAGTCCGACGCAGAGTTCGTGACTGGACTAAAGACGCGCGTGGTGTGGACGATAAGCGCGTTGATGGCTGCTTCGTCTCGTCATTATCTGATGAGAGATGTCGTGAAGGAGCACGAAGAGATGGAGAGTTTGGTTATGCGTGACAGAGAAGGAGAAGGGGTGGTGGTGATGGACACGGAGGGGTTAAGAGAGTTTAGGAAGACGGAGGCGCGTGGAGAAAAATCGGAGGAGTGTTGTCCCGAGCGTGAGGATGAGTATGAGACACGCGCCGTCGCTTAAGCTTAAGAGTGGTATATGTTTAGAATCTGCCACGCTTGTGATATTACGACCAAGCGGAGCTGATTCCGATGGGGGAGATGATGCTGAGCTGGCGACGGAGGCTTTTGCCGGAGATTGTATGTACGGTGAAGCGGTCGTTGCTTTGTTAAAGCGCAAGAAGAACGCTTTAGAAATGAATTCATTTTAAAATTGTTGGGCCTCATAATGGGCCTTGTGGATGCTTGTAACAAATATTTTTTCTTTTATTTGCACGTGTGCGCCCATTTTTATATGTTACGATGTACAAAGTTGGCTTCTTTACTTGACTTGGCGTACCAATTTGGTCAATCTTTCGAAGCATATGAATGGTACCGAAAAACGTCAGAAGTTTATTAAGGCTTTGAATGGTAAACGCGGACACAATCCATTAGCAGTCCAAATCATTTTTTTGGGATAGTTTACAATATGCAGTGATTTTAGTTTATTTCTGGACCACATTTGGTATGTAGCAATTTTTTTTTTTTCAGTCTGCACTATTGTGGATTGTAAATTATGAATAGTAAAAAAAATAGTTTCATCTGGATATGGTTTTGATCACCCGATATGCTATATCCATTTAAAGCCTTAAAACACACAACAAAAAAACGCCAACTAATCCATGTTATATCATATGATCAGATGTTATGTAACGAAAAGTCATTAAACCGATTGAAAACTGCAAGAATCTACTAGCATTTTGTTCATACTTCATACGCCAAAATATACATGGTTATCATTTAAAGCCAATTTGTTACTTTATATTTCCAAGGGAGGTCAAGAAGGATATAATAAAATAAAATATATGTTACTTTATATTCAACTCAACATCATATTCTATATTTGATAAGAACGCATATATATTTGAATAGTAGAGTTTGATTGGCATTAAAAAGAGACAAGTATGATTTGTTGAACCTAAAACATTTTATGTGTATTTAAGATGTTTATTTGTATTTTGGACCAACATATTATGAATTTATGATATAATCTTATATTTGGAACTGAAATAGGCAAATAGCCTAAATCCCACGAGTTTAATTTGAAAGACCATACTAGATTGTTCTGATATCCAATTTAAAGACTTATTAAAACGTAGTTTCAGTAAATTTTGTCCTTAGATTTTTAAAATGACGGCATTAAATCATGATTCCGTTAAATTACATGATTAATAGAATGTGGAATTATTATGCTATTTGATATATAATATAGGCTACCAAACAAAATTATTGTTTGGACGTTGAGAAAACCATACATAACTATTTTTCTTTTCCGCCGTAAACATCATAACTTTTTCTTTAAGGAATAAAGAATCGATAAATAATTGATTCTGATATCATTAGAAATACCCAATCAAATCGTGTAATCATTGTTGTAGCCATTGAGTAGCATCATGACCAAAAGGACGTTGATTAGTCACTGACACACTAAATAAATCACGTTATTATTCATTTTAAAAGCTGCGGAAATATATATAATCGTGGGGTTTGTACGATCGAAGACGTTGTCCATACATTTAACATGATTCTCAAGAAGATTTAGTTCTTTGAAACGAATATAACAGATTAATGTCTCATATATTAATTAAGCAAGCTATATTAGTACGGAGTTTAAGCTCAACTATAGCCCATAGGTACGAATGATGACTAAACCCAAAACATTAAACTACAAGTGTTTTGGCATAACAATTTATTGGTAGTGATACTTGTTTGATCAATAATTTTATATTCTATGCATGTTAAAGTAAGTAATTTTGGGCCATTCTTTTAAGTTTGGTTTTGCTATTAGGTAAAATTTGTTAAACCATTTCTTATCCTTCTTATAGTTGAGTTTTGATAAACTTAAAGTCTCTTTTGGTTCCAAGGGGTCCTGAATTCAATTTAGTTTGCAACAACAAGAGATTCAAGTCGAATTGAATACGAAGCTTATTCATCAATTTCAGCACACTTCCTTCTTCTTTTTTTTCATTCACTTAATCTGTATAGTAAAGTTGGAAAAGAGAAACCTTTAAAGTTTTCCAACTATATAGCTACTTGATTATCATACATCACCAATGTCACATTTTTATCCGTCTCTTGAACGTTTAACATTCCATTGTAACCAAAATAGCTTGCAAAGAAGAAACCATGAAACAAATTTATAGAAAATAAACATGAATTAACAAAAAAAAATCACGGATCGCTAAATGTATATGTAGAATTTTTACGGTTAATAAAAGCATGTGAAATTATCACTGACCATCTAATGATTATCAATTTTACTTTTAATATTTTATTTTATTTGAATTACTTTTAATAATATTAATTCAAAAGAAAGTATTATTTTCCTCCAAAAGCCAAAGCCTGCGAAGCTGTCAGCACAAAGGCTAAATAAACAAAATATAAAGAAAAGGAAGAAGACGAAAACAATTTTAAAACCAGTAGAACAAAAAAGCTAAGCCCACCTTCTTCGAGATCGATCCTTATATATCAAAAGAAAACAATCATAGAAGAAAGAATCAAACTGAAAAAAAAACAAAAGAGATGATCAAAGGAGGAGGAGGAAAATCTTCTGGTTACTCAGCAGATTTAATGGTTTGTTTCCCTACAAGAGCTCATTTGTCTTTACCTTCTAAATCAATTTGTAGTCCTTCTCATTCCTTTAACCGCCGTCAAAATGCTCCTATCCACCGCCGTAGTCTGAGTAAGCTCTCGAGCAGCGGCGGTGTACGTCAGATTCGCCGTGAGGAGATAGTAGAAGAACCTACGTCGCCCAAAGTCACGTGTTCCGGTCAGATCAAAGTCCGTCCAAGCAAACGCGGAGGAGGAAGCAAGAATTGGCAGTCGTTGATGGCGGAGATTGAGGAGATACATAGAAGCAAATCGGAGAGCAAGTTCTTTGGGATCAAGAAAGATGTTATGGGGTTCTTGACTTGTCTTAGAGATCTCCGGTTTGATTTCCGGTGTTTCGGTGCGTTTCCTCCGGTTGATTTAATATCAGATGATGAAGAAGAAGAGGAAGAGGAAGAAGAAGAAGAGGAAGATGAAAGTTCAGGGACAGCTTTCTCGAAATGGTTTATGGTTCTACATGAAAAACAGAACAATGAAGAATGTGTTGACGAAAAGGAAAACGCGTTTTTGGATGTTGACACTGCGGTTCCGCCGCCAAACGCGTTGTTGTTAATGCGGTGTAGATCTGCGCCGGTGAAGAATTGGTTAGAGATTGAAGAGAAGAAGAAAGGAGAAACAGAGGAAGATAATGAAAACATTGAAAAACAGAGCAGAGAAGAAGAGAAAGAAGAAGGAGAAGAGAAGGAGATAGCGAGGAAGAAGAAGGATTTGAGATCATTGATGGAAGAAGAGAAGAATGTGAATATGGTAGTGATGAGTTACGACACAAACTATTACAAACTCTCTTCGGACATCGCTAAAGAAACTTGGGTTGTCGGTGGAATTCAAGATCCTCTGTTTCGAAGTCGAAGCTGGAAGAAATAATCTTTCGCGCTATTTGATCAATTAATCCCTTTTGTGAAATTATTAACACTTGTGAATCTTTAACTAAGTTTTTTCTTATAATAATAATATTCTTGTGAAAGAAGAATATTTGTATCTTGTGTGGCTTTAGTTTGTATAAAATATTAAAATTGTAACAAAAACACTACACATAAAATTTTACATACGACTTGGATTTTGCTACATATAATCAGATAACAATTCATCATGCTATATCTGATTATAGCCATCACATTATTATGATTTATGAACCTCGTTAAAACCCAATTCAGGGAACTTAGTAATTGGAGGTTTCGTCTGTGACCCAACTCCCAAGTATGATTGGTTAATGGGCCATTGATATGCCTGAAGCCCATCTATAGTAACTCAAATACAAAATCAGATTACGTTAGAACGAGACACTAATCGAAGCAAACATAATAAGCTTTAGTACCTGACGTTGACGAGGAAAGCAACAGATACTTTGGATGGTGACGCGAGGAGAGGAAATTGCGAGGAAGCAACTAAAAAGGAAGCCAAAGTAAGCAGCTACTCGTCAAAAGTGGTCAAAATATTTGGGAAACTCGTGTGTCCAGAAGCTATCGTTTTCGTGTGCTTTCCTAATTTGGAAACCAAATTAATGGTATTCCAAGTCATGCTTATGGCTTGACTCAGATTATACTCACAAGAAATAGAAACTTATTGACTAAGGAGGGCCAATTTCTAGCCTATAATCAGCTTTTTTTTTATATAAAGAATTTTTTATATAAAGAATTACGCGATCTGTCTAATATGATCGATGATTATATAATTTCACACGCTACATGTTTCTTTTTTTCAAGTTTATTTCAAGAACTGACCCGTAAATAAATGACATGAACCATAAGTGTGTGAAAATTATTGACGAGGGATCAAATTAGAAATTGTTTTTTTCTTCTTCTATAAATTCAAGAGATCAGAGCTAGTTGTAGTTACCAAAGCAATCAGTAACAAAACATACATAAAATTCTGTACATCCTCAAACCAATAATCTAATCCTAAATTCAATCTTATTTATAGATTCGTCAGGTATGCTCGTGCTTACGTTTTTATTCATCAGAAGCTAACAATGCTTGTTTGAATAATAAAAAGTTAGAAACGATACTCTTTTTTCTACAAATTATTTCTTAAAGAATTTTATTACGTTAAGTGATGTAAAAAAAAGGAAAGTTTTATATGGAGAATGATTATTTGAAAAATATTTGGATAAAAAGAATAATTAACAAATGCTAAAATTTTATATATCTGAACTCATTTTGATTTTTTATTAGGGTAAAAATATTAAAATGAAATATAGTATTATATAATATTTAATTTTATTGTTTTGTTGTCTAGCTATTACATCATGATTCATGGTCATAAATATTTGATCTAATCCTATTACAAACAATGATCAATTAATCGAATCTATTAATTAATTCCGGGTTCTCATTCTACATTTTTATTCCATTTATTTTTATTTAATTGAAAACGTTCGCCAATATCCTAACGAAAAACCTATCAATAATCCCAAAATTTTTGTGTAATCTGTTTTAGATCGATATATCATATTATGCTAAAAATAGTAATTAACAATGAGAAAATATAGCACAATTAATCGCATTCTCTATTCAATTCAGTTGACTTATTATTAATTAAAAAATTACGAAAACGTCTTTCTTAATCACTTACTAAAGAACAAACAAATAAAAAATAAACTTGTGAAACAAACCTTGACACTCCCTTCCTTCTCCTTGCTCTCTCCCATTCTCTAGTTAGTGAGCTCGTCTCCCATAAAACACCATGAAAACAAATCACAAAACCTAACATTGTCACTGATGAAATATTAATTTTTCTCTTTTTGTTGTTACTGTACAATTGTGATGTGTTAGCCTTTAAGATTCTGTTAAAGTTCCAATCTTTGATCTGTTTTCTCCTTACTCTGTTGTGTGATATTGTAGAAACAGAGATGATGATGAGAAGTGAATTTGGAGACTCTTCTTCGTCTTCTTCGTATCTTTCACGTTCTCCTTCTTCTCCTCTACAAACACAATCACATTCATATCATCACACTCCCAACAACTTGTATCGTCATCACTATATCTTTCCCGATGACTCATCCTCATCTTCGAGTAGGTTCTGTTTCCGATCTCCATCTGATTACTCAATTTCCAGTTACTTCTCAAATGGGTTGTGTTCTTCCGAAGACGGTTCGTCTCAGTTCGCTTCTCCTCCATTCGATAATATGATGACAAAGTACAATCATGGTGGCGATGATTCGAGTCTTTTCGAAAGTTTCAATCTTTTGAACATCGGAGAAGGAGAAGAAGACAAAACTCGTCATCACCAGAATAAACAGAGCAATTTTGGAAACTACGACGCTAGTGGATTTCGATATGGAGCTTCCTCTGTTTTTGGCTTTGATCAGCCTCCTCTGTTCTCAAACCAAAAGGATCGAATTTCAAATTACAGAGAGGCTCTTAGTCCTTACATGAACAGTTACTCTGTTCCATCAATGGTTCATCGAAAAAGTGGAGTTGGAGCATTGTTTGATCATCAAGGCAGTAACAGTAACACGCATATGAGTCTTTCTAAAGTATGTGAGATTCAAGGATGTGTTTACTTGATGGCTAAAGATCAACATGGATGCAGATTATTACAGAGGATCTTTGAAGATGGAAGTGCTTTAGATGCTATGATCATATTCAATGAAGTGATTCCTCATGTTGTTGAGCTTATGATGGATCCTTTTGGGAATTACTTGATGCAGAAGCTATTAGATGTTTGTAATGAAGAACAAAAAACACAGATCGTTCTCATGGTCACTTCTGAACCTGGTCAGCTTATTCGTATATCCCTCAACGCTTATGGGTAAGGAGAGACTTCTGTTTAATCAATTTGATGTTATGTTAATGTTATTTTTGATTGTTTTTTGTGTGTGTGTATGTGTGTGGTTCAGTACTCGAGTTGTTCAGAGATTAGTGGAATCGATTGATACAAGGAAGCAAATTTCTCTGGTGAAATCAGCTTTGAGACCTGGATTTCTAAATCTCATTAGGGATTTAAATGGGAATCATGTTATTCAACGTTGCTTGCAATGCCTTAGTACAGAAGATAACGAGGTAAAAAACAAAGATCTTTCTTTTATCACACTTAGGTTAATCATAAGATAAATACTGATATAATCACTCTTTATAGTTCATCTTTAACGATGCAACAAAGTTCTGTATCGATATCGCGACACATCGACATGGATGTTGTGTGTTACAAAAGTGCATTTCTTATTCCAATGGACAACAAAGAGAGAAGCTTGTAACTGAAATCTCAAGAAATAGTCTCTTCCTTGCTCAAGACCCTTACGGGTATGAACTTACAATCTCATGAAAAGAAGACATATCAACGTGAGATTTATTCTAAACAAGTCTTTGTTTCTTGATCAAATGCAGGAACTACGCTGTCCAATATGTTCTAGAGCTGAGGGATTTTTCTGCGATTGCGACGATGCTTTCTCAGTTAAAAGGGCATTACGTAGAGCTTTCGATGCAGAAGTTTAGTAGCCATATGGTGGAACGATGCTTAACACATTGTCCAGAGAGTCGTCCTCAGATTGTGCGTGAACTCATCTCTGTTCCTCATTTCGATGTTCTAATTCAAGATCCTTATGCTAATTTCGTCATACAAGCTGCTCTTGCTGTCACCAAGGTACAAAGCCTATATAAGTTCTAAACCTAACTTTGAATGAAGAGTGATTAATTAAGGTTTTGTGGAATGATCATATACAGGGCTCACTTCATGCCACACTCGTTGAAGTCATAAGGCCACACTCAATTCTACGTAACAATCCTTATTGCAAAAGGATTTTCTCAAGAAATCAGTTGAAGAATTGAGATTCAAAAAGGCTTATTCTCTGGTGGCTGTATCTTCAAAATGTGTGTGTTGTTGTTTTCTTCTTCCCCAAGTTTGTTTGTCTCACATGAATAAACTCAAACGTACTAGTTTATGTCTCTCTAGTCAATGTCTACCTCTAGACTATGTTCTCCTGTTGTTGTTGTTTTTTCCATCATTGTCTTCTTGTTGTTTCGTTGTTTGTATTGGTTCTTGGAATAAAATTTGTTGTTGTTGGTACGTATTTCTATACCGGCTTTGTACACAATGTGTTTTTTTTTTGTTTCCTCTATATTTAATTTGGTCCTAAGAAAACAGAAAAAGAAAGATTGAGAAAAAGTTAAGTAATGTGTTCGAAAATATGAAAAAAATAGAAAACATGAGGATATCAAATTATCATCTGAATAATGAGATATTAATTAAGATAAAAGATTGAGTAAGATTTGATTTCTTAATTTTAACCCTACCTTTTATAAAAAAAAAAAAGAGATTTGACTTTTTCCATATCTAAATATCTAAAATTAAGTATGAAAGATTGTAATTTTGTTAGTAAAATATTTTTCGATGGGATTGTGATCGTTTTGTTATAAAAAGTATAACAACTGATTCCAAGTTCTATATTTAGTAAATTAATTGAGATATTTATGCAATGGAAATCGATTATTTTGCAAGTCCGTTAAGATATATATTTTTAGGAAGAATCAACATTTTCCAAAAATTTCTTGTTGGAACAAAAAAAAACCCTTGAAAACCTCTCATTGCGGTCACTTCAACAATATGATAATAATGTTTCCCCAAATTTTTAACACGTCAGCAAAATGAACCTATACATTTGCAATTTTCTCCATCTTTAGAAAGTTATAAAAATATGTTGGGTGGAGTAGAAACATGTTTGTAAGTTGATAGAGTTTTGTAACACGTTTCTATGTATTTAATAAAGACAAATGAGAATCTGATAGTCTCTCTTGACAAAGTCGGAGGATGGAATATCAAAGACTCACAGTGAACCCTTAACACAATTTACAGATGAAACTAAGCCGTCCAAGATTTACATTGTTCACTATCGATATTGGTTCTTAGTTCTTACTAAGAGGTTTGACCATTGTGATATGTTTGGTCGATAGGGAAGAAGCATTGAGTTGTCTTCGTAGTATAGAAGAGTTGTCCATGAATTGGAAGAAGAACCCAACAAAAGACTCGGGATCCAAATGGGCCACTAAGGAGCTTATATTTGACTCTGTTGAAGTAGGAGAGAACTGAACTGTTTACACAAAATGCATAGTGGACCTCTATTTTGGGAAATTGTAATGCCTCAAAATATAAGAAGTCTATTAAAGAAACGGTCACTAGCTAATAGTACAATTTTACTGTACCATTGTTTGAATTTCTATCAAATAATTTTCTTATAATCAAAATTTTGTTTTGTTAATAATAAGTTAATACTAGCTAAACATATAAATGGTTAACTGAAAATCCTAAAACACTCAATATTCAGATGTTCTAAAAACTTAAATACATCCTACATACATTCAAATTCTGCATGGTAAGGTGCAGTCATCTTCAGTTAACACATATCTTGACTTTGCAGTTTCATATGTGTCATGTGTGTTACAAAATTATCGTTGAAACAAAAAACAAATATATGTACTATTGATTTTTACTAGCCATTAATTCCTATACTTGTTGAAATTTTATTCAATTGGAAACGGGTAGACAAGTACTGAATCTTTAATTCTTCCACCAGGAAATAATAACTGTGTTAGTATTTCAGAAATTAATATTAACTGAGGGTCACAATTATGATCCTCCATCCATCTAACAATTGTAAATATTAAATTACAGTATTAACTATTTTACCCATAACCAATTTTTTTTTTTTTTTTACTTGGAGCTTTCATTTCATAGACCTTTTATTCATTTCTTGTATATTCCAGTTTGAGAAATTATAAGTTTCCGGTGCTAGCTTTAAGAATTACTTGGTATGATTTATATATAACCAAGTAACTCTAGAGATGTTTTTTACAAAAAAAAAAAAAAAAAACTCCAGAGATGTCTTAATTATTTTCTTAGTAACCAAAACTTGGAGCTTTTATTTTATACAATTTTGATCTATTTCTTGTAGTATAATTTAATTTATGAAATTATAAGTTTCTGGTGCTATCTTTAACTGTAACTGCATGCACGAAATAGCTGCTGTTGTGAGCTTTAAAAACCTTTTCGATCCCTCTCATTCCAATTTATTATTTTTCGCAATTTGTCAGTACAGTATTTGAGAAAATTATATTCGTTCAATTTCTCTATGATAACTAGGCTCCATCTATATGCAGAGTTGTAATTCTACTTAACGGTTAAATAACTTAAATTATGGCATGATGTGGCCCATTCACTTGATATTATGCCTAGCTACTTTTTCTATTCTCTAGTACACACGATTTATTTATGGGTATATGGCCCCAACTAAGGTCGTGTCTAAGTACGCAGGAACACAAAAGCTAAGGTTATTAAAAAATTTCGTAGTACTTAATTTTAAAGAAAACTGTAATCATAGAAGACTCGGAATAGAATAGTAAAATTTTCCGTCATACGAAGTTTTTGTTATTGTGTTTTATTTCCTGTTTAGGGTTTAAACTTCGTTAGAAACATTTAATTACAAGTTTACAACTGATTATAAAGATCTAATGAATATTCATAAAAAGTTTACAGTTAAATGCTTCGCACAAATGGGTTGACTCTATTCGATCAATATGTATCTTTTTTTTTTCTTCCTGTCAATAACATGTATTATGAAGATTGTAATTTAGAAAGAGATACATCGACAATACTAGTACTATAAATTTGGATAAAGACACATCAACGATATTTAACACAAAGTCACAAACAACTATAAATTGCATATTATGGTCAATTCGATAGTATCTACAAACACATACTGTATTATATACTAGTATATTAAAAAATATGATACTATAAATATACATCTAAAAATAAATGCATCGGTTGAATTCAAAGGAAGGGGAAAAAAATAGAAAGGCAAGTAATGTGGAAGCTGACCAAAAGAGTCCTAAAATTAAATGAAGAAGCGAATGCCGTGGCATGGTAGGCCGTTGAAGAAGGTTTCAAATTGTTTGAAATTTACTATATACTATTTTCAATTTTTCAGTGTTAAGATAATAATCATTTTTTTTATAAAGGACTTGATGAAAATACTATTATGTTTTTTTATAAGATATTTTGGCTAAAAAGAAAATAAATACAAAAATTGGCATTTTTACGTTAAAACATAATTTAATAACCAGAAGTGGGAACGAGAGTTATTGTGGTATTAAAGTTGCATCGGCATTCATGGAGTCATGAACCTTCCTCCTCCAACTGTATTTAGTTTCTATCTATTTATTAGTTTCTATCTATTTAATATTTTATTGACCTCTTAGAATCACATATACATCTTATCATCATCATACATATATTGACATACATACGTGTATACAGTTTCATGACCAACAAGAATATTCACAATTCGTATATTATATATATTTACACATGCATCAATATACGTTAGATAACCAAGTGATGGTATTCCAGTGGTTTGGGGTTGGGTATATATCTGTTTCAAGACCGGAGTTCGATTCCACTTAGCCACCCAACCCACAGCAAAGCTGTACGAAAAAAGAAACTTGACTTAAAGGAGATTAGTTAATGAAGTTCTGGATTAAAAAAAAAAAAAAAATTAGATAATGGTTGATGATCTCATGATGATTTGCTAATGGTCAGAAAAGATGAAAGCAAAAAAACTGAAAGAGGGATTCAACAGAACTAGAAATGTACACATTTCAATGAGGCTCCTTGGTGCAATACCCTCACTTATTAAACACACCCAACTTGGAACTCACACATCATCCTCTTCATTACTTTTCGTTTCCATTTTTTTATCCCATTTATTTTTTTCTTTTCTTTTTCATGTTAATATATTACCTTCGAAAGAAAACTTACAAACTAAATAATGTCTACTCCTACTTTTATTTCTAACTACCCGCTTTTTTAGATAACTAATCCCATGTGATGGAAACCAAATAAGACTAACCATACATTCTTAGAGACTTCAAAACTCAAATTCATCCAAAACAAAATAACTTATGACTTAATCTACCTTTCAGGATTATACTTGATAAATCTTGATTGCACCAAAATCAAGTGCATAGTGTAAAAAAATATATTTAGTTACCACTGTTTAGATTAGATATGAGCTCTAAGATGGATTATAAATGCAAAATAAATCCTTGTGGAGTAAACAAATACCAAGGTGGACAACATTATATTTGTGCCATGCAAAATAATCCCAAATTGAATCCTAATGTAATTGAATACTACTTATATTTTATCAACGAATATCAACGATATTTATTTTGGTATATCTAACTCATTTACTCTGCCTACTGTTCTACATGAACCGGTGGAGATAATAACTCCCCTTTAGGTGACTCATCTTATATATATACGACTTTCACAAACTGTTCATCTATCTGAGATTATTGTTAAACCAACACAAAGTGAGAGATCCTTATTTTAAAGCATAATAGAGTGCAAGGTCTAATGTTTTGTCAACAGGATGGAACTCTCTGTTCTAAAAAGAGGGATCAGATGAAAGTCTATGGAGAATCTTTTCATGGTTCCTTCAAGCGGAGCAAACAAGGTGATCAAACACAAGACAAACTTGAGAAGAACACTACTACTCTCTTCTATAAAAGATCCAAGTCAGAGAGCGCCACGTTGATCAAGCCTGATGTTCAACTTTACCTAGACGCTAAGGTATATATGCCTAAATCGTAATATATATGCACAAAAAAACATGAACTAAAACATGTTTCAATTCTATTTTGCAGGCCCAGTCAGAGACATCTGAAGATCATAGGGCATACCTAGACCTTGAGCTGAACCTTTCTTCTTCATCAAGTTCGACTGTAAAAACAATCATGAAGAAAGATGAATGTTCAAAAGGCGGAAATTTGATCATGACACCAAGTAAGAAGGAGATATCAGGAGACATAGGACTAAGTCGATCTCCCTCTTGGCTAGCGTTTGAAGGTGATGATGATATTCAGAAGAATAAAGAGATGGTAACAACGGTGTGCATGAAGTGTCACATGCTGGTTATGATCTGCAAATCAACTCTTGTGTGTCCCAACTGCAAGTTCATGCACCCTGATGATCACAACTCCACAAAACAGTTTAAGCCTTTGAGTTTGTTTAAGCTCTTATGCTAAGATTGCTTAGTAGGGTATGGTTGGTTGGAGTTAAAAGGGTCCAAGAATGTGAAACTAGATATATGTATGAGTTATGTATATACAAGAAGTGATAGTTTTATATTTATATGAATGGGTCGGCATGATTGTTCTGCTTTCCACTTTCTTCATGGTTATTCTTCTCAGACCTCAGTGATCTCTCCACTTGGAATCAGTGTTCTGTAATGAATCATTCAACAGCAAACTGTTAACTCAGGATCAAATTTCTTACCACCAAGAGCACCAACAGTTAACTACCAGTACCACAAGTTATTTATTGAGTTGCAAGGAGGAGCATCATGTTTATATCAGCCAGTTATGGAAATTATTTGCTTATTGATGATAGATCAATTCCCTCTTATTGCAAGACAGGTGGGGTTTTTTCATTCTAACTTTAGTTTCTTCTCTGCAATTCAGCCTCTTCTTCACTATGTAAACATTTGGTTATTTTGATATTTTAGAGAGTGCTTATTGTTTAATACTTCAAACAGACAAATATCATATCAAACAAGAAGTTTTCCAGTGCAACTAAAAAACAAAATTAAGGTGAGGATTTTAGACTTTTAATTGTGGTTGTTGGATTTGACCAACAAACAAATTGTGTGGTTATTGGTGGGATGAAATGCTGACCGTTGGATTACTTTGTAACAATATTAAAACATGTTTTACTAATGTAGACAGAGCTAGATTTACTATCGGAACATAATAAAAACAAAAGTTTTTGAAAAGCATTAGCATAGTTACTTCAGGTTAAGAAAACGAGATAGTTGGATGCAAGAAGCAAATTGTTATGTAAATGGGTGAGTGAGCAAGCTTTCACAAAGAGTATGTATCTCTCTGAAAGTGAGGGAGATAGGGAACTGACTTTGCAAGGTAGACTTCAATCAAATGCGTAGGGATCATCAGCATATGGGTTAAGGGAGCCTTCTGAAAACAAATCTCCAATATTTGCAGACCGAGGATGACCCGACATAGCTGCTCCCTGCGCTCCAAATAATATGCAATCAACACTCAAAAGACATTTTAGAAACCTAGCAGTATTACAACAGCATCATCCATAGCTTGTTAATGTTACTAAGGACGGAACAAAATAACTTACAGAAAACTGTATTATGTCTTTCCTATCATCAAATCTACCTTTTTACTCTCTGATTCAGTACTATTTACTTGAGCGTTGGTTCAGCAAAAGTAGTGAATTTATATTTTACCTTGTTGATACTTTTGGGAGTCAATTTGGGTGTCAACCTAGTACTGCGTCTTTGTGGCAGTGGCTCCTGTTGCAAAAAAATGTAAAGCTACCTTTCTTGAATATTATCCATATAACAGGATGGAGAAGATTACCTCAAACAAGGCTGTATTTCTTGTTTTTCTCCGTTTGGTTACCCTTCCATTATTCGTCTCAACGTCAAACTCACCATGAGTTGCCTGCCAAGTTGAACCAAAAACCAAACGATGAAGTTGATAATGATGTAAAAATGCAAAGGTTTATATGTTTACCTTGCTATGATGCTTTGGCTTTGGAATGCTCATTAAGCTTTCTGTGTTTCTATTTTCAGCTTTCTTGAACATTCTCGACGCAGGTGTTTCTTTTGCCTTTACAAAAGGAGAGTCCTGCATTTGATCCATTGGAAGTGTTTATATAGTGTAGCCGTGACATAGCAGAAACGAGCAAAAAGTAAATAAAATATTTGATTCTCTGCCTGTTCGTCATCATTGTCTGCCCTCACTCTTACACGCTCGCTTCTTTTGTTACCACCAAGGCGAAAGTCTTTCGAAAAAGAATAGTTCTACAAAATAATAAACATCATGTCAACCTAAGATGCAAAGCTAACAATATCCAGTTACAGATGTACATGCTTTCCAGTTTTATGTTATATTAAGCACATATAAAGTAGATAGATTATGATCAGTAAGAAATGAAGTCGACTCTAACCCTGTTTGAGTTTACTTCTTGCTCTTCAGGTGGATTGTCACTCATCACCTTCCACTGTAACTGCACCAAAGCTCTTTGCCTCTCTTCCTGCAAGGTTAGCCCATTAGTTAAACCCATAAAGATTCATCTTATAATGGATCTTAAGAAGCACTTACTTTTTTCCTTTGAAGATCTAATTCTTCTTGCAGCTTCTTGCAATCATCTTCATACTGACACTTGAATGCTTTCAACTGAGCATCATGCTCACTCTTGATTGCTGTTATCCTCTGGATAAATATACAAACAGTTTGAATACCAGAGGCTCTGTACTCTTGCATCTGTTTGAACTATGAAATTATATCTGTGGGTACCTCTTTCAGTTCATTTTCAGCCTGAATCTGATTTTGTCTCAGTTCCTGGTCATACTTGGCTTTGAGATTTAGCTCCTTACTCTCGTGTTCCTCCCGAATACTGAGAATCTGGGTAACATGCAGATTTTATCAGCTTACTTGCAATATAATCTGCATTTTCTGTCAGTTAGAAAGCTTAACAACTCAATCCAGTTAGTTTGATTCAATCATTCAAAAGTAATAACACTCATTGATAGTATGGGACTGAAACAATGCATGAAATCAGTAACAGGATAAGATGTGGCCAGAAAGTTCATAAATTATTTCCGAAATATGAACAATCAAAATGATCTGTTAAATAAAAGATACGTTCAAAGATAATAGATGCCGTGCATTACCAGAGAAGCATGTTCCTCTTGAATGGTCAGCAGTTGTCTCTTTGATTCTTCTTTGCAATCTGAGAGTTCTTTATCATATTTAGTGGACAAATCTTTGACAATCTTTTCAGCCTGAAGTTAGAACCACAAAAAAAAAAAACATTACCACCGAGACATCATCAATTGCTCAATAGACTGCAACAAAAGATGCTGTACTCATAACTCATATATACTTTATCCTTTTCCGCAGTAATAATTTCCTGCTTCTCCACGTCATACTTCCTCCTGATATCATTAATGGCCTAAAACGAAACTGGAGAGATCAAATTTTCTTTGTATATTGCATTTAGATTCAGATAAGGTTCGTTAGCAAATCCTCATGATACTACTTTTGCTAATATATGGAAACATCACTCCAAATATACCTGGTCATTCCTCTGTGACAATTCTTTCAAGTGCCTTGATAGTTCCAACTGTTTACTTTCTAGCATCAGATCATGTTGCTTCTTGGCTTCTACAAGCTTAGTTTCAGCAGTTTCCAGTAGCTCCTTCTCCTGAAATGGGATTCAAATTTGATGAGTACTACAAAGGCGGATTAAAAACCTTAAAGCCATGTCCTAGATTAACTTTTTAGACCTTAATGATTTGTTGGTTTAACTTCTCCTCGTTTTCATTGCACTGGAGGATAAGATGCCCTTTCTCCTCGATGATCGCTTGGAGCTGGCTCACCTCTTTCGCCAATAAATCCGCCTGCAGCTGATGGCTCTCACTCTCTTTTTGCAAGGTCTCTAATTCCTCAACTTGTCTCTGTCCATCTGCCTGCAGTTTCTCGAATTTCTCTTTGCTTTCTATCTCTAATGATGAAAGCTTTAGTGACACTTCTTCCTGAAAGATATACAGAAAAAAATTAGCTTTGCAAGCATGCATTAGATACAGTGCATAGGGATAGAGAATAACTTTTATACCTTCTTATCCTCTGATGTCCTAACCCTTTCCAATAAAGTTTCCATTTCCTTTTTCAGCTCCGAAATCATTGATTCTATTTCAGCATTCTTTGCAGCTAGTTCTTTTGCTTCAGACTCCAGTTTATCAATGGTCTGGATTGAAGAGCAGCGTACCCCAGAAAGTTGCGATATTAAAGACTCTTTATCATTCTGGAGCTCAACTATTTTTTCATTTAGTTCATTGCCTCCTGATTCCAGAGCCTCTTTTTGGGCAGTTACGCTGAATAACTCGCTCTGGAGTTTATCAAATGATCTTTGAGCACGATCTGATGCAAGATCTTTTTCTTTTTGCAGCAGTATAATGTGAGTATCGTATAGGCCACTTAGTTTATCAAACTTTTCCGTGAAGGTCAAATTCTTTTTAACCAATTCAGTCAACTCAGCCGCCAAGTAGTGGACAAATTCATCAAGCTTCTTAACTTCCTGCTCCGAGCTAACCAGTTTTTGAAGAAGTTCATCTGCACTCAGCTGAGCACTCTTCTTTTCTTTCTCCAACTTCTCCTGGATACTAACAAGGTGTCTGACCTCGTCTTCTTTTGTTGTTAACTCAAGATGTACCTTTTCCAGTTGGGAGTTTAAGTTTATAATGTTGAGTTTTGTGTCGGCTGCAGTTGCTTCCAACTTCGTTATCACAGCATCTGCCACAGAGGAAGCATTCAATAAGAACATACAATTGCTTTACATCATGAATTGTCAGAAACATTGCTTTTTCTCATCTACTTTTCTGTGTGGCCACATATTTAAGCTCTACAAATAGTAGTCTAGAACAAGACTACTTCAACAGTAAAAAAAAATTACTGCATAGTGAAATTCAAAAATAAAAATACATGTACCTTTCTTCTCTACGAGACTAGCAGTTCTGGATTGTTCATTTTGATAGAACCTTTCCTTCTGTTCTTTCTCGAGTTTGAGCTCCTCCAATTCCTTATCTCCTGCATTTTCGAGTCAAAAGTGTTACGAACTTGGATACCAATTGCTTTTCAGGTCATAAACAAAATAATGAAAAAACTTACTGCTTGTGATGTTTTCTTTAGCAGCATCTAATCTTAAAGACATGTCCCGCATTTGCTGGTTTAAAGAGTCTATTGCTTCTGAACTAGTATTGAATTTGCTCTCGAAAAAACCTTTATCCTTCTCAGCTGCAGATGCAATTTAGGAAACAGATAAAGCAACAAAGCATAACTGCATAAGACATTTCACAAGATCAGATGAGATAACTGTATGATCATTTACTCTTACCATCTTGCACTTGGGAAGCCAAATGCTGCAGAGTCTCAGTAAGCTGATCACACAGAGTCTTTGTGGAAGAGAATTTAGACTCCAAACCTCTCCAAAGCTTGTCATCTTCCTTATGCCTAACTCTGAATTTAGCATTCTCATTAAAAGCGTTCTGAAGTTTCTCCTCTAAGGCATAGACATGCTCCATTGACTTTTTCAGCTTAGAATTCTATAACATGGAAGAGCAAAATTTATTTCAAATTTACTCAGCATAACAAAGCACGAGCTCAAACCTACCGATCACAATGAACTTTCCAATACAAAATGTACACAGAGGATTGAAAAGTATCATCACAAACATAAACCTAGCAATCAATCTAAGTTTATAAACACAAACACTGTATGAAGATACCTCACAAGCACATCCATGGAATCTAAGTTCGTAAACAAAAGCAATGTATGAAGAAAACAAGATAGCTTCCAAAATACCGCCAATTCGAGATCCGTTCTCATAGAAGCCTGATCCTTCACCAGTTTCTCTGTTAAACAGACGGAAAAATGTCGCGAATCATCATAACAATACGAGTTGACTCAGTTGAGAGAGGTTGAACGAAGAAAACAACAACAAATACCTGCAGTAAGTTTCAAATTAGAGAAAGTCCCGGAGAAGACGGAATCCTGAGGCGGACGACCGGAGAAGGAGAACGTCTTCGCCGTTCCAGACAACGATCGGCGTTGATCTAAGCTCTTCATCGCCGGAAACCCTAACTTCTGCATCTCGAGATTGAAAAATGACGAAATCGATCAAATCGCTCTTGCTCTCTCGCTCTCTCTAACTATCAATTTCTTATGCGCGCTATCGAATTGTGTGAGAATTAATCTGAAATAAAGTTTGGCGCCAAATACGTCGGTGGAGTTTTATACTGGAGAAGCCGATTCATTCTCCCAACGGTATGCTGACGTCAGAGACTCAAAATATCGCATGAGCCAGGTGGCGTGATCAACGGCTGTGATTGAGTATACGCAGCACAAAACAAATAAAGAAGTGAGAAAATAAACAAGTAGTATTACAGTAAAACCTCTATAAATTAATAATATTGTGATCAATATATTTTTATGATATTTTATTAATTTATTAAGCTTGTTAATTTATAAAGTTGATATTTAGGTAAAAATAGTAATTTGAGACTAAAAAAATTATTAATTTAATGAGATATTAATGAATCGAATATTAATTTATATAGGTTTAACTGTAGCTAGTAGCTACATATTTCGATGTACTTTTTTTTTTTAATTTGACAAGTGTTATTTTGCCTTTGTCAGCTAAGGAATTCGAATTTTCCGACTTCTTAGCAAATTTTTGAACATAAATCACTGGAGAAAAAAATCCAAGAAAATGATGCATAGATTTTGTAGAATAGAGAATCATACAACGTGAAAAACTGAGAAATGAGGAAGAAGTTTTTAGCTGTTTCAAATTTTCTTATTAAAATGAAAATATCGTACAAGGACTAATTACATAGACAGATGGTTGGTTTAGAGCTTAAAAACTCCTGTTAAGTTAATCAAACTCACTAAAAACCTCTCTACCTGAATCCTGATTAATTAACGACTTAATTACTTATTCATCACTCAATATAAACATTTGCGTTTCCGATACATTTCGTTTTTGTTAGTGTTCACATTCTTGTGTTTCTGCGTTTGTGTTGCATTTAAATTTGTTAATATTGATGTTCGTGTTTGGGAACACAAAAATTAAGTGAACGTGTTTGTATGTGTTTTTGTTCGTGCATAAGTTATGTTTGGGTTGTGTATGTGTTTCGTGTATATAAGTTTATGTTTGAATAGTGTTAGGAGTAAAAAGATTTGGCAGGGTTTAATTTAATCCTAAACACATAGTCGAAAGAGAAAGAAACACTCGCAACCAACAAAGTGGAAACACAACCAACACCACAATGCTATTGACTATTGAGGGAGAGAAGTCAAACCTGAGAAAAATCATGTACACACTCCAGCTCTTGGTCTTCTGAAGCTGAAAAGATAGGCTAATAATCACTAAAGACTTTATGTTAATCAAAAAATGTAGTCAATCAAGAAACCACAAACTTATCAAGAGAAAATATTGTGAAGATGAGAGCTTGTTTTAAAACAAGGAAGATACATTTACGCTACTAAGGCTAAGAGATACAACTAAAATGAGGCCTAAAACCTTGCTTTCTGGGGTAGATGCTAAGACATAGACAGAGAGGGTATTGCATTTGTGGTTGATACTGCTTATTATGTTCAAAGGAAAACGCTAGTAACATAAACAATAGAGGAGCTACTTAGACTCTTTCGTGCAGATATTTCGATCCATATCAGTCAACAAGAGTTATATTCTTTGAATCATCTTCGTGGAAAATACATGAAAACATCTAGCACAAAAACCCAAAGCTTTGGATGGCATCGTCTCATCATATTCCAAACATATTTGGAGACATGAGTCAAGCTTGCACTATACTGAAGTAACCACATCTCTTGAAAGTAGTGAGACTTATGAGTTCCAAGGCAAAAGATTTGAGAATAACAACAATGCAATCTAAATCCACGAGATGCAACCATTAAATACGAGATCAGTGACCAATTATACGAAACAATCCTTTAAATCAGGATATAAAATTCAAGCAATCAGCTAGCATTCTCCATATAAAACCCTCCCCACTACAAATAAAAGTCCAGAAACGAAGAATAGGGATGATTCAAATTCAATTGCATATCTCACTAAAGGAGTTCACTATTACAAACATCAGTAGCTCAAACCCAGAAAAACCCTAACAAAAACACATCATTGACCAATTAAACCTCGTCTTCATGAAGAAGCATATTGGGGATTCCTTTGTTAACCGGAAATTTCCGTCCAGTCTCGGGACAAACAAGCGCGCCTTCCTCAAGGTGGAGCTCGAGCAACGAGTGGTGAAGTTTCTTAAGGAAGGATTCATCAGCATCCAGCACCGTCGCATCCGGCGAATCATCTGGTAGCTCGTCGTATCCCATGGAACGTGCACCTTCCACTAGAGCTTTCCACTCGATCTTCGCGAACATGTGCCTGAGAAAATCCGGATTGAAATCGACTTCTTTCTCAATCACCTTCCCAGCTTCGATCAGTAGAGGATATCCATTAGCGACTCCTTTGATGTTGCAAGAAAGCATGTTGTGCGTTATTAGCCTCATCTCTCTTTCTCTTTGGTTAACCTAGAAAAAGCAAGAGGCCGAAGAAGATGCATATGCGGCCGAGGGTTTTTGTTTTACTGCCTTTGATTAATCGTAGCCGTTGATCATGCCACCTGGCTCCTGTGATATTCTGAGTCTCTGACGTCAGCACAACGCGTAAGATACACGCGCGTGAGTATATTTGCCACCAAATAGCCGTTAGCAGAATGAATCGACTTCTCCGGTATAAAAGCACCGACGTGTTTGGCGCTCAACTTTATTTCAGATTAATTCTCACACAATCTGAGAGCGCGCGTCAGAAATTGACAGTTAGAGAGAGCAAGAGCGGTTGTTCGATTTCGTCATCTCCGAGATGCAGAAGTTAGGGTTTCCGGCGATGAAGAGCTTAATAAACTCCGATCGTTGTCTGGATCGGCGAAGACGTTCTCCTTCTCCGGTCGTCCGCCTCAGGATTCCGTCGCCTCCGGAAGCTTCTCGAATTTGAAACTCACTGCAGGTTTTTATTGTTGTTTTCTTCGTTCAATCTCTCTCAACTGAGTCAACTCGTATTGTTATGATGATTCGCGACATTTTTATGTCTGTTTTACAGAGAAGCTTGTGAAGGATCAGGCTTCTATGAGAACAGATCTCGAATTGGCGGTATTTTGGAAGCTATCTTGTTTTCTTCATACATTGCTGCTTTTGTTTACAAACTTAGATTCGATGGATGTGCTTGTGAGGTATCTTTATACATTGTTTGTGTTTATAAACTTAGATTGATTGCTAGGATTGTGTTTGTGATGATAATTTTAATTCTCTGTTTACATTTTGTATTGGAAACTTCATTGTGATCGGTAGGTTTGAGCTCGTGCTTTGTTATGCTGAGTAAATGTCCGAGACATGTTTCGCCTAAATTTGAAAGAAATTTTGCTCTTCCATGTTATAGAATTCTAAGCTGAAAAAGTCAATGGAGCATGTCTATGCCTTAGAGGAGAAACTTCAGAACGCTTTTAATGAGAATGCAAAACTCAGAGTTAGGCAAAAGGAGGATGACAAGCTTTGGAGAGGATTGGAGTCTAAATTCTCTGCCACAAAGACTCTGTGTGATCAGCTTACTGAGACTCTGCAGCATTTGGCTTCCATAGTGCAGGATGGTAAGAATAAATGATCATACAGTTATCTGATCTTGTGAAATGTATTATGCTTTGTTGGTTTATCTGTTTCCTATATTGCATCTGCAGCTGAGAAGGATAAAGGTTTTTTCGAGAGCAGATTCAATACTAGTTCAGAAGCAATAGACTGTTTAAACCAGCAAATGCGAGACATGTCTTTAAGATTAGATGCTGCTAAAGAAAACATCACAAGCAGTAAGTTGTTGCATTATTCTACTTAATGACCTGAAAACCAATTGCTATCTAAGTTCGTTACATCTTTGAGTCAAAAACGCAGGAGATAAGGAATTGGAGGAGCTCAACATTGAGAAAGAACTGAAGGAAATGTTCTATCAAAATGAACAATCCAGAACTGCTAGTCTCATAGAGAAGAAAGGTACCTGTAATTTTCTTTTTGAATTTCACAATGCACTAAAAACATTTATGGTTGAAGTAGTCTTCTTCTAGACTACTATTTGTAGAGCCACACAGCAAAATAGATGAGAAAAAGCAATGTTTCTGAAAAACGTTCATGATATAAAGAAAATGTTTATTGAGTGCTTCCTATGTGGCAGATGCTGTGATAACGAAGTTGGAAGCAACTGCAGCCGACACAAAAATCAACATTGAAAACTTAAACTCCCAACTGGAAAAGGTACATCTTGGGTTAACAACAAAAGAAGACGAGGTCAGACACCTTGTTAGTATCCAGGAGAGGTTGGAGAGAGAAAAGACGAGTGTTAAGCTGAGTGCAGATGAACTGTTTAAAAAACTGGTTAGCTTGGAGCAGGAGGTTAAGAAGCTTGATGAATTTGTCCGCTATTTGGCGGCTGAGTTGACTGAATTGGATAAAAAGAATTTGACCTTCACGGAAAAGTTTGATAAGCTAAGCGGCGTATATGATACGCACATTATGTTGCTGCAAAAAGACAGAGATCTTGCATCAGATCGTGCTCAAAGATCATTTGATAAACTCCAGGGCGAGTTATTCAGCGTAACTGCCCAAAAAGAGGCTCTGGAATCAGGAGGCAATGAACTAAATGAAAAAATAGTTGAGCTCCAGAATGATAAGGAGTCTTTAATATCGCAACTTTCTGGGGTACGCTGCTCTTCAAGCCAGACCATTGATAAACTGGAGTCTGAAGCAAAAGAACTAGCTGCAAAGAATGCTGAAATAGAATCAATGATTTCGGAGCTGAAAGAGGAAATGGAAACTTTATTGGAAAGGGTTAGGACATCAGAGGATAAGAAGGTATAAAAGTTATTCTCTATCCCTATGCACTGTATCTAATGCATGCTTGCAAAGCTAATTTTTTTCTGTATATCTTTCAGGAAGAAGTGTCACTAAAGCTTTCATCATTAGAGATAGAAAGCAAAGAGAAATTCGAGAAACTGCAAGCAGATGGACAGAGACAAGTTGAGGAATTAGAGACCTTGCAAAAAGAGAGTGAGAGCCATCAGCTGCAGGCGGATTTATTGGCGAAAGAGGTGAGCCAGCTCCAAGCGATCATCGAGGAGAAAGGGCATCTTATCCTCCAGTGCAATGAAAACGAGGAGAAGTTAAACCAACAAATCATTAAGGTCTAAAAAGTTAATCTAGGACATGACTTTCTGGTTTTTAATCCGCCTGTTTAGTACTCATCAAATTTGAATTCCATTGCAGGACAAGGAGCTACTGGAAACTGCTGAAACTAAGCTTGTAGAAGCAAAGAAGCAACATGATCTGATGCTAGAAAGTAAACAGTTGGAACTGTCAAGGCACTTGAAAGAATTGTCACAGAGGAATGACCAGGTATATTTGGAGTAATGTTTCCATATATTAGCAAAAGTAGTATCATGAGGATTTGCCAACGACCCTTATCTGAATTTGATCTCTCCATTTTCGTTTTAGGCCATTAATGATATCAGGAGGAAGTATGACGTGGAGAAGCAGGAAATTATTACTGCGGAAAAGAATAAGGTATATGAATACAGCATCATTTGTTGCAGTCTACTGAGCAATTGATGATGTCTCGGTGATGTTTTTTGTGGTTCTAACTTCAGGCTGAAAAGATTATCAATGATTTATCCACTAAATATGATAAAGAACTATCAGATTGCAAAGAAGAATCAAAGAGACAACTGCTGACCATTCAAGAGGAACATGCTTCTCTGGTATGCACGGCATCTATTTATCTTTGAACTTATCTTTTATTTAACAGATCATGTTGATTTTTCATATATTGGAAATAATTTATGAACTTTCTGGCCACATCTTATCCTGTCACTGATTTCATGCATTGTTCCAGTCCCATACTATCAATGAGTGTTATTAGATTCCAAAGAAACCTTCTAACCATCACCAATCATGAGGTGCATAGTTTTGAATGATTGAATCAAACTAACTGGATTGAGTTGTTAAGCTTACTAACTCACAGAAAATGCAGATATCTGAAATCAAGTTCCTATTTTCTTGTATGCATTATCTGACAGTATGTCAAGCCAACTTCGAATTATATTGCAAGTAAGCTGATAAAAGCTGCATGTTCCCCAGATTCTCAGTATTCAGGACGAACATGAGAGTAAGGAGCTAAATCTCAAAGCCAAGTATGACCACGAACTGAGACAAAACCAGATTCAGGCTGAAAATGAATTGAAAGAGGTACCCACAGATATAACTTCGAGTTCAGACAGATCCAAGAGTCTAGAGCCTCTGGTATTCAAATAGTTTGTATATTTATCCAGAGGATAACAGCACTCAAGAGGCATGATGCTCAGTTGAAAGCATTCAAGTGTCAGTATGAAGATGATTGCAAGAAGCTACAAGAAGAATTAGATCTTCAAAGGAAAAAAGTAAGATGAATTTTAATATTCATTATAAGTTGAATCTTATAATGAATCTTTATGGGTTTAACTAATGCCCTAACCTTCCAGGAAGAGAGGCAAAGAGCTCTGGTGCAGTTACAGTGGAAGGTGATGAGTGACAATCCACCTGATGAGCAAGAAGTAAACTCAAATAGGGTTAGAGGTTACTTCATTTTCTTACTTATTATATATCCCCTTTAAAATAACGTAAACAGGGTAATAACTGGAAAACATGTATCTGTAACTGGATATTGTTAGCTTTGCATCTTATGGTTGACATGATGTTTATTATTTTGTAGAACTATTCAGTTTCGAAAGATTCTTGTCTTGGTGGCAAAAGAAGCGAGTACATAAGAGCAAGGGCAAACAATGATGACGAAGAGGCAGAGAATCAAATAAAATCTTATTGTTCGTTTCTGCTATGTCAAAGCGACACATCGAAACACTTCTCATGATCACATGCAGGAGTCTCCTTTTGTAAAGGTAAAAGAAACACCTGTGTCGAAAATGTTCAAGAAAGCTGAAACGGTAAACACAGGAAGCGTAATGAGCATTCCAAAGCCAAAGCATCATAGCAAGGTAAACATTTAAACGTTTGCATTTTTACATGCAAGATCAACTTCATCGTTTGGTTTGTTGTTCAACTTGGCAGGTAACTCATCGTGAGTATGATGTTGAAACGCATAATGGAAGGGTAACCAAACGGAGAAAAACAAGAAATACAGCCATGTTTGAGGTAATCTTCTCCATCCTGCTAGATGGATAATATTCAAGAAAGGTAGCTTTACATTTTTCTTGCAACAGGAGCCACGAAAACGCAGTACTAGGTTGACACCCAAATTGACCCCCAAAAGTATCAACAAGGTAAAATACAAACTCACTACTTTTGCTGAACCAATGCTCAATTAAACTAGTACTGAAGCAGAGGGTAAATAAGTAGATTTGATGATAGGAAAAAACCATATATATTTACAAACACGCACAATAGGTTTCTGTAAGTTATTTATTCCGTCCTTAGTAACATTTACAAGTTATGGATGATGTTGTTGTAATGCTTTCTAGGTTTCTAAAATGTGTTCTGAGTTAATTGCATATTATTTGGAGCGCAGGGAGCAGCAATGTCGGGTCAACCTCGCTCTGCAAATATTGGAGACTTGTTTTCAGCAGGCTCCCTTAACCCATATGCTGATGATCCCTACGCATTTGATTGAAGTCTACCTCACAGAGTCAGTTCCATATCTCTCTCACTTTTTCAGGTGCATACTCTTTGTGAAAGCTTGCTCACTCTCTCATTTACATAACAAATTTGCTTCTTGCATCAACTATCTCGTTTTCTTAACCTGAAGTAACTATGCTAGCGTTTCAGAAACTTGCAGATGTTGGCAAGAGAATTAATCCGGAATCTGTTTCTAATTCAGTAGCTTTCTTAAGAAAACATTGATCAAAAGCATTGAATCTCTTTTTTCATCTTTCATAGTTCTCCCTATAATTTTATCTTGTTGGTATTTGTTGGTTCTATTATTGATAACAAATTTGATCCTGAGGTTAACAGTTTGCTGTTAAATGATTGGGATTACAGAACACTGATTCCAAGTGAAGAGATCAATGAGGCCTGAGAAGAAATCACCATGAAGAAAGGGGAAAGCAGTATCAATCATACATAAGCCATTCATGTAAGCATAGAATAAAACTATCAGTACTTGTACATAACACATACATCATCAGATAAGCTTGATCTAACTTTGTTTTTTTAAACCAAATAATGGGTTGGGCTCATACAATCACTAGTGGCCTACGAAACCTAAGTTAGAGGAACATATCACGGAGGATTAGACGAACAAGTTTATTTGTTTAGGCAACAAATTATTTGTTTTAGACTTTTAGGCAAGCAATCAAATATTTTATGTCTAAAATAAGGAAGCTAGCTTAGCTATTAATGTGTTTAATTAAAAAACTTAATAAAGGGTCAAAAGTCATGAAATGTGTGCGAATCATATTAAATGAACCAACAGTAAACGCGTCCAAGCCTTTGACCCTTTCCACTTTCTTGTCCCTTTCGTTGATACTTTGAGATTCTGGTAATGTGAAGAGACCTGATATTTTTATATTTTACTCAATCTAGTACTATAAAATCTTAAAACTTCAGTTGTAAACCCAAAAGATAATTCTAACGCAAACGTTAAGCCATGAAATCCAAAACGGATAAAGTCATAAACCAGTTAATATCGTATGTTTTTTCTCGGAAACAGCTAGTTTCATGCATTAATTTGCGTCAAAACGTAACATACATTTACTTTGTACTTTTTCTTTTTTAATTCTTCAATTTTTGGATATTTGTTCAATGTATATTTCTCATAAAGAATCACGTGTCAAGAGTTTCTTTATTTTGTTTTGATAAAAAGAGTTTTATATGATACTACAATTGGTTAAAAACTACTATGTTATTTCATATATATAAATTTAAACATTTTTGCTTAGGGATTTAATATTAAAAAGAAGAAAGGAAATTACATATGATTTTTTGTATATTTTCGCACATTTTGGATGTCGGAATAGTGAAAACGCATACAAAAATATTGGGATTGTTAAGGAGATGACATAAATGAAAAGGAAGAGGAAGTCAACATGACAAGAGACTAAATTAAAATGGCAGCTTTTTTATTTTCTTTGACCATATCACACTCTCTGCTCCATTCCTTTTTCTCACCTTTTTTTCCTAATTTTATTTATATTTATATTAATCTTCACCCTTATTTTTCAACTTCTCTTACTTTTGTCACCTGGTATTCTTATTGTACGCCTACACCCTCATTTGACCGTAAAGCAAGACAATATGTATATACTTACAAGTTACAAATCAATCACCAACACCAAAGAGAGTTTAAAGCTCAAATAAGTATTTTTCACTCAAATTAAATGTTGATTTCATCTTTTTTTTTATATATAACTAATGGACGCCAAGAATGAAGTAATTGGTCATAATTTTACATTCTATAATATGGGGCGTAAAGAAAAGATTTAATATAAATGAAGCACGCCAATGCAATGTCAAAATAATACAGATATCTTCATTTTATTTGTTTCCTTCATTGAATATATATAAAAAATTTCGCGTAGGAAAAAGACATTAACGAAAGGAGAGCGAAGACTTCGTCGCAGAAGACTTTGTGGCATTTATCGTATTGCTGCTACCTCCGACGTTTGAAGCAAAATTAGGGTTTATTTCCAAGTAAAATCCCCTTTTTATTCTATTTGCTTCATCCCTTTTTTTCAATCTTCGAGCTGCTTAATGATGATTTTGCCTTTTCTTCAAGGTTTTGATTTTGCTTCATGAATTTTGCAGATTGTTTGTTGAAAGATTAATAAATCTGCGGAAGATTGAATTAGGTTTGATTAGTCGAAGGAATTTCTTCGATTCAAATGGGAAAACTTTGTTGCTTCACTTCCGCTTCTGAGGTAAAAGATTTTTTGACTATTTTCTCATCTGTTTTTTTTTTTTTTTTTGTGGTTTTTAGTATTTTTCTGGGTTTTTTTTAAGTATTCGTTTAATTCTGATGAAGTGAAGATGGTTTCATGAATATCATCAAATCTTTGGTTTTTTAATTATATTTTTTCCATGCTTTAGATTAAATTTTGGTAAAATTGTTTGTCCTGGATCGGAAATTAATACAGTAGCTCTTTTCTTCTTGAAAGGATCGTGTTACTTTGATTGTGAAAGATTTGAGCTAAGATGTGAAAGATTTGAGCTTGATGTATTTGTTTTCTTGGTCTGGATTTAGGTTGTGGGAGGACAATCATCATCAAAATCAGGTAAAGGAAGAAGTCATGAAGGGGTGATCAAGTATGGCTTTAGTCTAGTTAAAGGCAAAGCTAACCATCCAATGGAAGATTATCATGTTGCTAACTTCATGAAAATCCAAGATCATGAATTGGGGATTTTTGCAATTTATGATGGTCATATGGGTGATAGTGTTCCTGCTTACTTGCAGAAGCACCTCTTCTCCAATATCCTTAAGGAGGTAAATGATTTATGTTTTGTTGAAATGGTTCTGTTGTTTGGTTCTGCAGATTGTTAAAATGACTGCAGTTCTTCCTCCTTGGAATGGTTTATGATAATTGTGTTCATATACTAATGATATGCTTGATTTTTTGTTTTATTCAGGGAGAGTTCTGGGTTGATCCTAGAAGGTCTATTGCAAAAGCTTATGAGAAGACGGATCACGCGATTCTATCAAATAGTTCTGACTTGGGTCGTGGTGGGTCTACAGCTGTGACCGCCATATTGATTAATGGGAGGAAGTTGTGGATAGCTAATGTTGGCGATTCACGAGCAGTTCTTTATCGACGAGGTAAAACAGAGCAGATGAGTACTGATCATGAGCCCCGTGCTGAAAGGTCGAGCATTGAGGATAGAGGTGGATTTGTATCCAATCTACCAGGTAAAGAACTAATTTTGATACATTATCTTTTGATTATAATGAATGATATGTTAACAAGGATTCTGTGGTTGTGATCTAACAGGTGATGTTCCTAGGGTGAATGGTCAATTAGCCGTGTCTCGTGCCTTTGGAGATAAGGGCCTTAAGACACATCTGAGCTCAGAACCTGACATAAGAGATGCGACTGTAGATAGCCAGACAGATGTTCTTCTCTTGGCTAGTGATGGCATTTGGAAGGTAATATAGACCATTTTCATTTCATTTCGAATGAAACTATTAATCTCTTGTTAAGTGAATGTTTTGAGAGACCATGGTTTCTTGATTGTAGTTAGTGTTACTGATTGTTGAGAAATGATGTATGAACAGGTGATGACAAATGAAGAGGCAATGGAGATAGTAAGAAGGGTGAAAGATCCACAGAAAGCGGCAAAGGAATTAACAGCTGAAGCATTGAGAAGAGAGAGCAAAGACGACATATCTTGTGTCGTAGTCAGATTCAGATGACAAACTCTGGAAAGGGGTATATACAAGGGAGACGATGGTGCTTAATATAATAAACCCGCATTTTCAATCAAGATTCATCAGGACAAAAGGCTTGCTTTTCACTGGATTCGATTCTGATGATTTTGGTCCGGTTTGGACCGGTCTAAGTTTCGATATCTGAGAAAGCTTCATGCTGCTATAGCTTTATATGTGTTCGTTTGTGTAAATTGTGTTTTTTAAAGACGACAAGAAAATGAACAAAAAAAAAAAGGGAGAGGAAAATGAGTTGGTGGGTGAGTCTGGTGAATGATGAGGATTGTGTTATTATTATTGGTTGATTTGTTATTTTAATCATCTGGATATAAATATTTAGGATATTTTAAAATATGTTAAAGTACTTTTTGATTAGATTTGGTGTTTGCATATTGTTAACCAAGTATTTGCTATCTATTTGTATGAGAATTATCTTACATTGCCAACCCAAATAAGCAAAAAGTGATCCCTCTTTATCATTGTTGTAGGTAACTGTCATTATCCCTAAAAGGATTAGGATGAATCAGTTTATAATTTGGCTGTGTTATAATTCTAAGCAAAAATCTTTCAAAAATTGAAAAGGTTTTGTGTGTTGCGTATAAAATTTGTCAAAAGGTAACGTTTTTGAGTAAAATTTTATGTTCTAAGCAAAACATTTGAGTACAAAATGTAAGCATGGACATTGCCAACAGTGCTAGAAAAACCCTCAACATATCACTTTCGTATTCATCAATTCGTTTATTTTATTTAAATTACTAATTTTAATTTTTTGAGATACCTTAAAATGGTGGATTGGTTAGAAGGCCCAAAAGAGCCAATCCATAAGGAGAAATTACGTTTCCAGAGGTTGAAAGAAACCCTTTATATATGTTTGATCGTGAGCTAATTGGTCACGCTTAATCTTATGTTTTAGTGTTTTTATTAATTTATGGATTAAAAAGCATAGAAATTGCCTCTACTTTTGGCTGCAAGAGAAGAGATCGATTCTTGTTAGCTTTGTTCTGGAGGCAAATAATAGTAGAGGGATCTTCTCTTTTTTTTTTTGCAGAGTGTTTTTGTTTTCATTCTCTGCTCTTTTATTCCTCTTTGGTACATTTTCCAACTAATTCAATAGTGCTTCTCTGAATTTCATTTTTTTTTGTCATTGCCTTATGATAACATATTCAGAATGCAGCATTTGTTGCTGATGGATGACTCTGATTAGTTTCAGAAATTAAGGGATTGAAAAAACTTTCACTATATGACTCTGATTAATTAGTAGCTGATGAATGACCATAAAATACGTGTGAAATTATAATAATATTATTAAAATATAATCATCCATTGGACAAAAACTTATGAAAGCTTAAGTTATATCGCCTTAGTTCAAACCATACAAGTCTTACACCAGATCATAAGATCCTTATTGACTCTTTGACAAATCACTACAGATTCTGATAAACAACAAAACTCAAATTGCATGGTGTCTCAATATAACCAACAGAAAAAAAAAAAAGCAAACTAAGCGTAAAAACAGATTCCAACCCATCATAAGAGAGTTGAAAGATACGCAGTTTTGTGTTTGTTCAAACTCAAAGTCAAGTTCTGAAAAAAACATCATCAAGAAATACATTAATTAAAATTACACATTCATCAGTAAACGACGATTACGGTCTTCAGATTACGATTCCGTAGACATCAAGAGTCGTTTCTCTTTCTCACAAAGGATTCTCAATTCTGCAATCATTCAGTATTTTCATCAGTGTCTATTCAAATGGAAAAATTATCTTAAATTTTAACAAAACTGGTTTTTCATACCTCGTCTTGAGGATCATCTCCACCTTTGGTTCGCTCGTCTAAGAAAAACAAGAAAAAAAAGGGAAGTGTAAGCTGCAGATTCAAAGTTATTCAAACACAAAAAAGGCTTTGGAAGAGAAACAAGAAACTAGTATGCTAATGGTTTCTGCTTACAAGCTTATAACCCCTAAAAACTTAGCTACAATTCAAAAGACTCATTTGATTCTAAGGAAAGACAGATGAGGAAATGAAATATATAAAAAAAAAAGATTACCTCCATCCTCATTGAGGTCTGAAGTCCACAAGGTGAGATTGTCTCTGAGTAGCTGCATTATAAGAGTGCTGTCCTTGTATGATTCCTCGTTGAGGCTGTCAAGTTCAGCAATTGCATCATCGAACGCTTGCTTAGCCAATTGGCATGCACTGTACAACACATAATTTCATATTGTTAGAAAGTGACCATCGATTCCATTATACGTATCTTCTCTCAAAAAATAAGCGAACAAAACAAACCTTTCAGGAGAGTTTAAGATCTCATAGTAGAAAACCGAAAAGTTCAATGCCAAGCCAAGTCTAACTGGATGTGTCGGAGCCAAACCATCCTCTGCAGCAGAAACGGCAGCCTACATTGCCAGTACGAAAAAGGAAGTCTCTTATTAGGTTTTTCAGAGCACACATATAAGAGGGAAGGAACAAAAAGGAGGAAAAAAGAAAGAAAGAAGCGTGATCAAAGGACCTTATATGCCTCAAGAGACTGGTCTGCAGCTTCCTTGCGTTCAGCACCAGAGCTGAACTCTGCCAGATAACGAAAGTAATCTCCTTTCCTACATAGGTTGAACATAAAAGTAAAGTCAAAACAGTGAAACGAATAAAGTAAACAAGTTCATGAATCTCAGACCCATGGATCAACTTCATTTTTCAGAAAGAAACATAAGAAAGAGTGGTAGCTATAAGAGCTTAAACATATAGCTTCAGTCAAATGGATATGATAAACCTCAAAGTCTCATTCTTAATCACATTTTGCATCTTCACGCACCACAATTGATATCACACTTAAGATAATACCACATTTGGGAATCAAAAAAGGACACAAAACAAAGAAGCAGAGAATGACTCACATTTTGTAGAAAAAGACAGTTGACTCCACAGCATTAGACGATGGAATGAGGTGCTTATCGATGACAGACAAGATATCATTACAAACTTTAGCAAGCTCATCTTCAACCCTCTTTCGATAAGTCTTAAGCCTCTTGACATTTTCATCATTTCCCTTGGACTCTTCCTTCTGCTCAATGGAGGATAGAATTCTCCATGAAGCTCTCCTAGCACCAATCACATTCTTGTACCCTACAGATACAAGATTTCTCTCTTCCACCGTTAGCTCCACATCAAGCTGAGCAACTTTCTTCATCGCTTCAACCATTTCTGCAACAATAATATTTCAAAAGTATTTAGATTTACTGAAGACATTAAAAGGAAAAAACATAAAACCCAAAACATAGACCAAAACTAACTAAGCAACTCAAATCACAAAACTGAAAATCCAATCAGTACACAAAATCAAATCTTGACTTATCTAATGTCTAGAAACTGTGAAAACATAGATCTATTTTATACAAGCCATCTTTGTATAAAGCATTGACTCATAATAAACCAAAAATTAAGCATCCGAGATATAACAACATAGGATCAAGAGTGATCAGAGTAACAAAATAACGATAAACAAGAAATTACTTTAAGGGCTAATCTAAATCTAGATCAATTAAAATCAAACAAACAAATCCGTAAGCAGAGTTCTGGAAATGTAAAATCAAATCTAGCTAGAACCAAAAAAACATTCATTATTCGATCGGAGCAACAAAAAGAACGGCGCTTTATAAACATTGACAAATCATTTTCCGATGGAGATCCAGAAAATTAAAAAAATACCATCGTATCTTTCGGTTTGCTCAGAGAGCTTGGCCAAGTAAACTAGCTTTTCCCTCTCATTCTCCATAGCTTTTTCTTCTTCTCGTTTTTTCTCTCTCTTTCAAGTCTGAAACAATGGATACTTTTGTTTCGATGTGATTTTTTGAGATTAGTAGTAACCCTAGGATCCTCGATTGGTGGTAATATATTGGCCGTTGGATCAACTTTTTTAGTCAACAAACTCAGAAACTGAAGTTTTGTAATTATAAAAGAAACCCTCTAAGCTTTCATATTTACGCGCAAAGAACCTAAAACTTAAAGATGTTGTCTATTAAACCCCTCAAATTCGAAGATTGGCTTGTCGAAAGCGCAAAAGCTAATTAATGACGCTGACGTAACAAACGGAGAAAGACACGTCCTCTTTTCGAATATTTTACGGTTTGTTCTTTTCTTCAATACAATACAAAATTTCAAAATCTAAATCCAATTATGTACTAGACAGGTACACATACATTTTCATGTAAAACCAAATCAGTTTTTTTCCTTTTTCTGGGAAGTAATAAAATTCAGTTTTTTTTTCTTTTGTTGTTAGTTAATTGTTGACAGAATCACGGATGATACATATGATTGGGGAGATGAAAAATGGTCCTAAACACAGACTGAAACTCACTGAATTTAACTAGTTTTTTCTGCCAATTGCTTTGTACATGGACCACTTCAAATTATATTTCCTGAGATACCTAAAACATGTTTTGGTTGTTTTGTAACATTTTCATCACTTTTCTCCATATTGAGCTTCTGAGTTCGATATAGCCACCAATTTCTCCATCTTATCATCATCTATTTTCTTCAGATCGTCGTCTTTGTCTCCATTCAGAAAATCTCCAATATCATCTTTCTCCACAACATTGGTTTTCACTGGATCTGCTACATCACCATTTTCTGCGTCTTTCGCTTCCTCAAACACCTCACTGTTAGTTCTTTTACTCTCAAGGTTCTGGTTCGTTTCAGAGCTGAGAACAGACAAGTCCTTGGAATCAGAGTTACCAACTAAAGATTTGTTAGCAATCACTGGTTGTTGTCCTAGAGTCTTGTTGTCAGATTGCAAAGAATAAATCCGGTTCTTGCTTTGTGATTCAAGAAGAGATTGCAGATACGTGGAGACTTCCTTGCAGGTTTCAAATTGATGTCCATCAGGGCTAAATGATCAAAAAAGAAAGAGAAAATTTCATAATCGTGAACTAAAAGTGATAACAACACCTAAAAGACAGACTCACGATAAGCAATTCCAATACCAGCCCCTAATTATTGTAAACATGTTTTATTATGTCAAGAAGATAGATAGAAACAAATAAAAGGGACAATCATAAGTCTAGCAACAGAAACTAAAACACCTATCATATACCAAATCCAATTTCTGAATCCATAAAGTAATCTCTAAAGCTACAAAGTGAGTGCTAGTTACTATTCTTTGATGTACCCCATAAGATTCCAAAGCCAATTCCAAGTCTATCTCATTATCCAACTATAAAAAGACACATGATCAACATAACCAATGAAGGCAAACATTACTATACCTTATGTATCTGCGACAAGCCAGCCACAAATTAACACCTTTCTTTTTGATGTAGAGCATAAGTTTCCATCCTCTAGGCAAGTATCCTCCATAATCACAAGCATTCACAACTTTCTTCTTCTTCCCTATATTCACCCATTCACCATTAAGTTGTTCCAAGAAACCTAAGATTTCTTCCTTTGTCTCCAACCCAACCGTGATCCTCCTCAGCTCCTCTCCATATGGATCCTCTAAATCATCATTAGCCAATGCAGAGAGATCCACCTTTGTACCTTCTCTGTTCTCCAAGTTCACTAACTCCTCCTTATCCAATGCAGAGTGATCCACCATTGTACTTTCTCTGTTCTCCAAGTTCACAAGCTCTTCCTTCTCTTCGCTTTGGTATTTTATTTCTGACTGATTAAAGCCATCTCTATTCTTTGGAGGACGACCTCTCTTCCTCTTCCCTGAATTTGAATCCATGGAGATTCCTGAACCACTAAATCTACTCTCCGTTCCCAATTTGCTACTAGTTTTATCTACAGACACATACACAGATGCTTCACCAGTTAGAGAAATATCCAAAACCTCCGTTTCATCGCTAGGGTTCCGAATCTTCCTCGGCCGTCCTCGCCTCCTCTTGGTTTCATTCCCGGAGATTCCCTGAGTCAGAACTTTCTGAACCGAATCAAGATTCGGTTTCTGATAAAAATTTCCGTTATAATGGATCGGGAAAGAAAACGGCGTCTGACCTTCAATATCTTCGACTTCTTCTTCTTCTCCTTCGTCTTCTTCCGCTTTCCCCTGAATTGAATCAACAGAGAACAGAGATCTGAGAAGCGATGCGATTTGCGTTTGCTCTTCACGAGAGGATTCGTCTCTTTGACGTTGCGGCGACGGATGACTTGGTTGTTGAGGCTGGCGTCCAAGGCGGAGGCGAAGATATGTTTGCTTTTTGCTACCAGCGGACTCATTGAAGACGGAGCGATCGATTTTTAGTGTTAAATCATCGTTTCCACCGGCGGAAGCAGCGAGAGACGCTGAAGAAGATGCAGAGAGAGAAGAAGAGTGAGAGAGAGCGCGAAGTTCTGACTGAGACAAGAGGCGCGTATCGATTAACGGCAAGGATTCGGCTGATAAACGGTTTCCAGAACCACCGTCGAAGTTGTTGTGATTGTTCTCGAGGTTTCCGCTGTCCATGGAGGTTGCCGCCGTGAATACGCAGACGTAAACGGTGGATCCAACAGTCAGTTACAAAAAGATGCAAATGCCGATAACTTCAGTGCTTTCTTTGCTCAGACTCGCTCTTCACTTTTCGATTTTGGTTTATCCAATTTTCTACTAAACCGGTTTTTACCAAAACTATTTCAAAAGTTCAAATCTAGGCAATGCAATGGCCAAAAATATAAAATGTACACTTGGTCTCATAGAAATAGTGAATAGGCCAGAGAGAGGCCCATCTCGTTGGGTCGAATGATTTGGACTTGGTCTCATACACTAGCACATTGCTTTGTTTTGCACATTGCTTGAAATTGGGTCTACCATGGGCTTTCTGAAACGGAAAAAAACTATTGGGGTGAGAGAGGCTCGAACTCTCGACCTCAGGATCACTCAGTAGCTATGAGACCTACGCGCTAGCCAACTGCGCCACCACCCCAATTGTTCTGTAGTTTAGATTTTTAAATAATATTTCACCATTCTTTAATTTACTTTTGCCATCTATGTTACTAGTTACCAAGTCAAAATAGAAGTTCAGTAAATTGAAAGTATTTCTTGTAGTCTTTGTTAATACTTTTAAATATCCACTATTATAGTTTAAAGCATATAAAATAGTCGTCGACATGATCTATCTTCATTTGTTGATGATTTGATATATAATTTGGGCCCAATTTTTCGTTTTATGATGTCGTAGGTGCACAACATAATAAGGACCAAACAATGCTTCTGAGTTCTGAAGATTAATTTAATGAAATATTAACCAAAACCAAAAATAAAAACATTGAGAATTAAAAAGAGAAAAATTTGATCCCAAACAATATATAAGCAAAAGTTAAAATTACTAAATATAATCAACCTTTTACCTTTTTCACATTTCATCACTACATTTTTCAATCACGTATTTATTTCGTATTTTCTTTGAAGAATTCTGAAGCAACATTATATTAATTTTCATTTGCAAATTTATTTTTTAATATCAGATTTTTTTGTTAGTAATACACTAATACTTCGATAGATAATTGATGTCGTGTGGTTTGTACATTTATCTCGTCATGATCTCTTTCTTCAATATGTTCTCTAAGACTCTATGACACTAAGAGCATCATTATTGCAAATTTTTTTTGCTAGATTTTTTTTATCTACTTTTTTTTATTTTATTTTAACTTTAATTTTAAAAAAAAGTTAAATTTTTTTTTTTAACTTTTTCTTAACTTTAACTTTAAAATTCTAAACATTTTTTATATATTAATGAATTGTAATCGTTTGGTGGGTGAATAGAAGGCGATTCATAGACAAGATTAGAAAAAAACTCGAATTGAGCGTTCTTTTGCATTTTTTTTTCAAAATTTATGTTTAAAATGTTATGTTTTTATGTCAACTATATTTAATTAAAAAAATAAACTCTATTTAAAATAAAACAAAAAAAGTTAATTTTTTTTAAGAACCCCTAATGAATTTCTACAAATAAAACAGAAAAAACAGAAATTTTTTAACTTCAAAATTATAATTAAATATTACTTAATAAATCTAAATGGGTTTTCAATAATAATGCTCTAAGTCATAGCCCGACACTAGTATTTTGAAGTATAAGACTTTTTGTTAGTGTAAACAATTACTATATGATATAGAAATCAATGAAAACAAAAACTTTTTAGATGACCCGTTTTTAATTTTCTCTTATTTTGCGAAGAGAGAAAGAGACAGCTAAATGGAGAGAGAGAAGAATGACAGTAAGAGATCCACGTGGAGGGATCTGCCAGTTCACGGATTCTCTTCTGTTTCTTCTTTAAACTCTACTCCAGTTGTCTCCTCTTTTGCCATGCTGGCTAATTGGCCCCACTTACTTTTTTCCCATTCGTATTTTTATTACCAAAACAAAATATCTGTATTGGCTGACTAAAAAAATGTTGTCCTCTACGAAACATTTTCATGTAATTTTTCCCTTTATTATCCGTCATCTTCTAGCTATATCCATGATGATTTACAATAATTTGATAAAAATCAGTTTAGACCAATGGAACCGTAAGTTTGATCTAAAGAGATTTGGTCAACCTACACAGTTATATAATCTGATTTTGCTTAGTATAATAATATATATTTTTAAAGTATAGGGGATTTGATATAGTGGGGTTTAATAAGATTTTGCATAAAGAAGAAGGGGTTAAAAAGAGGCATGGTCGTTATTGGGTGCGTGCATGCGTGCGGAGACTATGTAAAAGCTGTTTCTCTGCTCATTTCATGTGATTTTCTCAATTCTTTTGCCCACGGCCACTTTCACATATATAGCCTTATTTAACTCTTTTTACTTTGTGTTTACACGAACGTTGTATGTTTATAAGCACCGTACGTAGAAAAGCAAATTATTTCTTCAATATTTTACTCCCAAAAGATTTCCATATGTACATATAATTTATCTTATATATAAAAAACGATGATTTAATTAGTTTTGCTGTTGGTATCTCTTCTAGGTTTTCATTTTCGATCGATTCATAGTTTTTTTCTAACAAAAAGTTTTAAGTTAGCATGAGGCATGTAGTGATTAAAACGTAGATGAGCTAATCCGACGTAGCTATACAATCACATCAAACGTAAGCTTGGTGGATATAACAATGGGTTTCCACTAATCATGAAAAGTCATATATAACAAACCCGATCGGCATAATCATCATGAGTATGTATACAATACTTGATACACAGAGTACTTTACATATGTTGGCTAGGAAAGTAAAAAAGAAATATGTTACAAAGTCTAGATTACAAAAATAAACAATCTATAATCCTATCAGAATTAAGAAAATACATTAATTAATGTTGGATTTATTTTTATATAAAGTTTAATATTCTAGGATTTTGGATTTTGAATTTAGTTTTAAGATTTTAAGGTGGGTTTTTAAGGGTTCAGTTTTAAAAGTTTAGGGTTTAAACTTAGTCCCTTTTTTAATTTTAAACATATAGATTATTTTCTTAATTTTTGCATGCATGAAATTATGAACTATAATGCTTATAAATCGACAATTACTTTCCACTAAGTCCCAACACAAAGTTTAGTACAAGTAACTTTTTTGTGTGTATATGCTTGCATAAAAGAAAATTAACCATTCACGCATATGCTTGTGTAAACCGTTTTTGGAATAGGTTTGGGATCTTATTTATTGTTTCTGAATATTTTTTCTATGTTTAACTTTAACAATGTAAAATAAAAATCCTGATTCCAAAAATGATTAGTAAAACTCTGTATTATCTCGGAATAATGCCATCACTTTACGATTTATCTACCACAATGACTACCTATGATTAAAAGAAAACATTAAAGAAGGTATTTTAATGGAAAAAGTTGTGGACGAGGTATAATGTTAAAACCTGGCAAGTTATAGTCTTATAGACAGCGAAGACATACGCAGTGCTTGCCTTGTCACTCTTCTTACGAAACCCCAAAGAGAACTAATTCCTTCTTACATTAACTCACCAAGTCACCTCTCTCTCTCTCTAAGGGTAGGGTAAGAGGCAAAATACGACACCGTTCAAGAGTTGCAATTTGCATACACAACAAAATTAAGAGAGAAAAATGAAAAAGTCGTTTCTGAGGCATATGACGATATAAAGAACCTAACTTTCCCTCATTTACAATCTTTTCTTCTTTTCTTTCTTGGCTGATCTGTTAATTACACAGACCCCATTTTCATCTATTCATTCATTAAATTCATTTTTCGTTATCGGTATATATCATATATATCACAACCATCATCATCAACAATTCAAAATAGTTATAATATATGTCTAATACGAGCTATTACCGATCACCGTTCGGAGACACGACCTACACCAAAGTGTTCGTTGGAGGTTTAGCATGGGAGACGCCGACCGAGGAAATGCGTCGTTACTTTGATCAGTTCGGTGAGATTCTTGAAGCCGTCATCATCACCGATAAGACCACCGGAAAATCTAAAGGCTACGGTTTCGTAAGTTCTTTTTTTTTCTTTTTCCTTTTTACCTCCACCATTTTGATTCTTTCTTTATTCTCAAGACCCGCCATGTCATCATCTATGTGGTCCAGGTCACGTTCCGAGAGCCTGACTCAGCGACGAGAGCAGTCGCCGATGCGAATCCTATGATCGACGGACGAAAAGCTAATTGCAATATTGCGTCTTTTGGACGTCCACGACCATCAACGCCTCGAGGTTTGTTCACTCAATTTATTTTTCTTTGAATGTGAAAGTTTAATGATCATTTCATCTCTCGATTTATTTTTCTTTATACTGTTTTTATGTTTTATGTGTACGAGGAAAAAAAAACTAATATTGTTCAATAATGCTAATTAGTAATGTAATACTTTGAAATTTTATATAAATAAAAACTTGTTTATTACTCTTTGATGGCATAGGGCGAGGACAAGGAAGAAGCCCTAGTCAGTATCAAGGCGGAGGACAATCAGGCTATACCGGAATGGCTGCTCCGATGCAGCAGGCTGCGACGGCGCAGCTCATGTATCCGCCGTATGGGTACGTGAGAATGATTTTAAAAGAAATTTTTTAATGGGTTTATTTTCTTATTTAAACCCAAAGGGTGTAAAGAAATTTATAAATTTTGCTTAGACAATGAAATGGTCCAATGCGATGGAAATGGTAAGAGACAGAAGATGATATTTAATGCTTCAATTTGAGCAAGTTGGAGTCAGCCTGTAAATATTCATATTATAAATACTTATATATCATACTAGCAACTTGTCAAATAAAAAGCATGTCTATATTGAAGATTAGCCGGACCAACATTGCAATAGAACAATAATAGTGGAATATGTCATGTGTTTATAAAGAGTATATAATATTCTGTCTTGATGAAATTTGCATGCACTAAATTTGTCGAGGTGAAATATTTTAAGTAAATTGTTTTTGGTATTTTGGTGAATACATAGACTAATTTGGTTTAGCATCATTTAATTCTCTTGTTTTCAGGTATACCTACAATTCTGAATATGGGTACCACCAAGTCAGTCTCTTTCTATCTCTCTTCTATCTGTCTCTGTCTCCATGTGACATACATATACAATTATAAACATGCAATGGTATATACTATATACACATCTACTAGGCCAATGTCGTATCCTTATAGCAGCTGTGAATGTTGGAATTAGTAGTACCTACAAAACTTTCTTAGATTGGTAAAATGCGTATAGGAAATCGTATATAAATGACGTGTAATAAATCTAAAGTAAATCATAAAATAACGAACTGAAAATTATCATTAATGTAATAAATAAATTCTATCAATATATAAATTTATAATAAATGTATGTTTGAATTATTTACATGCAGGCGCTATACAACACACAGCTCCAACAAGCACAATACTATCAACAGCAAATGTACGGAGCAACATCACCATCATCATCCAACATCATGCCAGCTCCTTACTACTACCTCCAAGCTCCAAGCCCTAGACCATATCCCCCCCCTCATCAACATCATCAGTATCATCAGCATCAGCAGCAGCAGCAACAACAACAACAACGTTTACCTTCTGCCTCGTCTTACCTAATTTACCCACCCAATTTCGAGGCTCCTACTTCCTCTAATGCCCCTCTTTCACAAGGGCCAATATCTTCTTCCACCGGTACGTCTTAACGATAATAGAGTTTTTCACATTCGACATCGTTTATACAACCATGCATAATGTCCAATGTGACAGTCATCATCATAACAAGATCTAAGACCACTTATAAGTACTAAATTATAAGTTTTGTAAAAACTAGAGCTAGTGATGTATATATAAGAGTACGGAAGATTAAATGGAATACAAAAAAAAAAATGAATGATAGGGCACATGGGATATTTATAAATAGCGTCATGTCCATGTGAACTGAGCTGTCTATTTTTTGTTTTCCCTCACATCTGTCTATCCGCCATCATGGGGCATGCATACAAGAATATGTGTATGTAAATGCATAAAACCAATAGTGTTTGCATGTGAAATTCTGTCAACCTTTTTATATTATTGATTCTCAAGATCTAGTCACAACTCACAACTCACAAGGGACCACTCTCTATTTAAGCAATTATCCAAACTTTGGAGTAGGGCGACCAAAAAAATTAATAATTTCTATGTGCGGATTGTTCCTTGACTAGTATACTATTTATTTATGTTTTAAAAAGGTCTTACGTTACGTTTTTTTTTCTTTTCAGAATCACATGCACCACAACAAGTCTCAGAAGAAGGAGGAGAATTCGATCCAACAGATGCACCTGAAAGTACAACAACGAACAACAGAGAGTTGACGTCATCTTCTTGATCAACTGTTACTCCAACTTGTACAATCTTTGACATTTTTACCTTTTATTTCTCTTCATTCAACAAAGAAAAAAAAATGCTAATTCTTTTATTTCCTCAACCAAATCCATGACTTAACATGACGGCCAAAATAAAGATGGCTCTATCTTTCTACTCTTTGTCATGTTTTTTTTTTCCTCCTAACGGAATAAGATAATAATATGTCGACTTTGATATTCTTTCTATTATTTTAGAATAAATTCGACTTTTTTTTATCTTCCATTGCACTTTAATTTTAAACTATACCGTAGGTCTTACTTGCATCTTAACACGAATAAGTCTATTTATGAAAAAAAAAAAAAACGATCAAGTTAAGCGACGTTTTTTGCGTGTTTTTTTTTTCTAAGCAGTTCACATTTAACTTTATTTTTTTTGATAAATTGTGAAAATTATATACCAAAAAAATCATATAATTATATGAAATGGTGTTTTATGCTCAGTTAATTTGTCAATACTAGATATGAGATTGATGATTAAAATATAACTGTTTTACGTATAGATTCGGTTACTTTATCAGTTATAAGATTGATGATGTTAAAATTTTGAAGTAGAGAATACATACATTTTCTTTTTCCAACTTTTCTTTATAAGCATGGTCATGACTTATGATAGTTATACATAGGCCGCATCAAACTATTGGGCCGTATTTACACACGTCTATATTAGCTACGCTGATTCTGGCCTGACCCAAAAGGACCCGTTAAACGACCCCGTCGCGCCTCCACCAAGTGCCGACTTCTCTCATTCCCCCAATTGGTCGGCCAAAAAGGTAAACATAGGTGATCTGTAATCTTGTAGTCGTAATACATATTCACAAATGATCTCTTTATAGTTTAGACTAACGATTTGTAATCTAACGATTTATATTAGTCCTACTCCTCGCTATGTTAACAAACAAAAACACACCAAGTTATGATGCTAATGTTAATCTATATCAATTTGTAAACGATAAAAAAAAAAACTATAAATTACGGTTAACACATCTATAGTCTCAGGTCTACCACTTACATGATCATATATTTTTTGTAGTAAACTATTGCATTATAATTTTTATAATCTAAGATTTCCTAAGAGAACTTTATTAATAAGCGCCTCAAAATTCACAACCGACGAACCATATTTATGCTTCGTTGCTTCCTCGGCCAAGCGCCGCCACTCCTCCGCCTTCCCTCTCATTTTCTTTCCTTTCTCTCCATCCATAAGCTCTCTAACCACATTCTCAACCTTCTCTCTCTTCACAAATCCACCGATCTCCATACCAACTTCCCACTCATCACAACAAAACTTACAATTCGTCGGCTGCTCCGCAAAAAACGGCCAACTTATCATCGGAACACCACTAGAGAGACTCTCTAGTGTCGAGTCCCATCCGCAATGCGTCAAGAACCCTCCGGTCGCCGGGTGGGAAAGAACTTTCTCCTGAGGACACCAACTCGCCAACATTCCCCGGTCTGCCGTCTCCGTTCAAAACTCTGGCGGAACACTGCTGCCTCTCCGGCCACTAAATCCGGCCTAATCACCCACAGAAAATATTTTCCACTTGCCGCTAAGCCCCAAGCAAACTCAACAAGCTGTTTTGCACTCATCACCGTTATGCATCCAAAGTTAACAAAAACGACGCTGTTTTGAGGTCTAGTATCCAACCAATCCAAACATTCTGTTTCTTCTCTCCACAAATTTAATCCCATCCGACCTATTTCACTATCCTCGTCTATTTCTTGGTTTACTAGGAGATGTAGTGGTCCAATTGAATAAACCGGAGGTAACATAGATTGCATAGACTCCATAACATCATGCTCAAGATTATCAAACGTGTTGAGAATGATCGCAGTGGCACGTTTGGATAGCTCGACCTCTCTAATGACGAAATTTAGCATTATGTCGTCAGGATTAGTAGTACGGATAAAGCTAGAGATGTCCTTTAGTCTAAGATTTTTCATCGATGGTATCCAATCTATAACCGCGTCTAGATACTCCTTAGAAATGTAACTTTCTGTCAAATTCATCATCACTAATTAGTAATCTAGGATATAATACTACTTCGCTAGTGTATAAATCGGTTAATCAAGAACCAAATCAAAAAGTTAACTAGCTCAAAGATACATGAATTAAATAAAATACCTTTAAACGGAGATAAGCCTTTCTCGATGAAGAGATCAAAGTGTAGAAAAGTCAAGAAACCACAAGCACTAAGGGTCCAGAAAGTAACAGCTGGGACACCAAGATTCTCCGCTGCATCAAGAGTAAAGCTCATCACACCGTCAGATACAATACACCTCACCGGAGGTACATCATTTCCGGTGTTAATCCAGCGGAGAAGCTCCTTGAACGGAACGAGACAGTTCGTCATGGTGGACACACAAAGGTCGGGGATATACTGCGTTTTATCCCCATCTGTCTCCGGTAGACCATCAGGGATAGACTCAAACCGGAACGAAGGAAGTCCGTCGAGGGAGTTGGCACCACGGGACCGGAGGAGACAGTTGCGGTTATAGACGGTGTTGACAAAGGTGACGTGAAAGCCGCTGGCGTGGAGGAGTTTAGCCACTTTGAGCATCGGGGTTATGTGGCCTTGAGCTGGGTGAGGAAACACAAACTACGTGTGGTTTTTGGGTGCTAGAGACGGCAGGAGATGCCATTTTTGTTTGTTATTAATCTTCTGCCAAGGAAAAAATGATGATGGAAGTGGCACGATTGGATCTTATCAGGAAAAAAAAAAAGTGGACACGATTGTTAGATACACTAATAATGGCTCGATAGACGCCACGACAAGCTACACAAAATTGAATAACTTAGGAGTAATTTAAATTTTTGAGGAAGTAAACTCAACTATATCTAAGGTATGAAAAAGAAAAAACTATATCTAAGGTATTTTTTTCATCATTGCACTTCTGTTGTAATTATCTAGGTATTTCTAGTGCGTTAACTAAATATAATTTTTTTTCTTCGTTATTAAAACTTATACGGAATTAAGTTGATTTAAAATGAGAACTTTATTACCAAGGAGTTTTTTTTTTAATGAAACTAAAAAAATAAGATATTATGTTGAGTTAACCACATCATTATTAATCATAATAAAATAAATAATTTGTTTTAAGAACAGTTTTATTTATTACCCCCAAACAGAAGATTACAGAAAAGTAATTATGTATAAAGAATATTGGGCATTGATATGTATTAGACCGACATGCATATATGGCCCATTAAAGATTCTTGTTTCTGACCTTAATTAAAGGACTCTCCCATACTTTTTCTTCCTCAATTGTTCGGCGAGTGGATATTAATTCTCTTTTAGATTTGAAGAAAATTGAACTCACTCATAACGCGAATTGAGTACCTAATATTGGATTTTTTTTTGCAATCCAATTTGCTATTTAGGATGTCATCACAATCAGCATGTGCCAGGACTGCATTGACACCAAAACCTTGGTATAATCAACATAAGTTTAGTGTATTTAATAGCCCAATAAGGGTCTATATTTCAAATATTGATCAGGCACGGGCCTGATCACAATTTACAAACAATTGAAGAAACGGAAAACAAACACTTATTCAGAGTTTTCCGTACAAACATATTTTATACCAAAAATAATTAATGATAGTCTCCATGTAGTAGTCTCTACTCCCCTAAAAGAACCTTAACAACCATCTCAAAATTCAATTTCGATGAACCACTCTCATGCTCCATCGCTTCCTCCGCCAAGCGCCGCCACTCCGCCGCCTTCTCTCGCATTTTCTTTCCCTTCTCTCCATCCATCAACTCTCTAACCACAGCCTCAACCTCATCTCTCTTCACATCTCCACCGATCTCAATCCCAACCTCCCACTCATCACAACAAAACTTACAATTTGTTTGCTGCTCTGCAAAGAACGGCCAACACACCATTGGAACTCCACCACAAAGACTTTCAAGAGTCGAGTTCCATCCACTGTGCGTTAAGAACCCTCCTATCGCCGGATGAGAAAGAACCTTCTCTTGAGGACACCAACTTGCCAACATCCTCCGGTCTGCCGTCTCCGTTAAAAACTCCGGTGGAACCATTGCTACATCCCCCGCTACTAAATCTGGTCGTATCACCCACAAAAACTCTTTCCCCGTTGCAGCCAAACCCCATGCAAATTCCGCAAGCTGTTTTGCGCTCATCACAGTTATGCTACCGAAGTTAACGTAAACAACACTGTTTCGAGGTTTTGTATTCAGCCAATCCAGACACTCTGACTCCTCTTTCCATAGGTTTGATCCCATCCATCCGATCTCATTATCTTTGTTGATCTCTTGTTTCGTTAGTAGATGGAGCGGTCCAATAGAGTAAACCGGAGGTAAAGTAGATTGCATGGATTGGATAGCGTCATGCTCGAGATCATCAAACGTGTTGAGAATGATAGCTGAAGCGCGTTTGGCTCGCTCAGCCTCGCGGATGACGAAGTTGAGCATTATGTCATTAGGATTAGTCGTTCGGATGAAACTAGGTATGTCTTTTAGTCTTAGGTTCTTCATCAGTGGTATCCAATCTATTATTGTGTCTAAGTGTTCCTTGTTCCAGTAAGTCTCATCTGCCAAATCCAACACCATTTTGTTAGTTATAATTTAGTATCTCAAGGTATCTTAAAAATAACTAAAACACCTAATAATAATCAAAAATTTATGCATTTTAACTTTAAAGGTCACGCTAGGCCAACCAATGGCAGACAAAATAGTGGCCAAACGCACAATGATATATCATATTCATATTGGAGTGTTGACCTGATGAGTGATGACTATATTGAGTTACTTTTCTTCGATACGTGTCCTTGGTTTTATTTATTTATTTTATCCTGTTTGATTTTTTTTGTTTTGTTTTTCCAATTATCATTTTTAATTGGAGAGATCCTACTTTCATGGATCATAACCAATAAAGAGATATTTTCAGTAGTGAACCACCATATAAGATCATATACTCGATTTTTTTCTCTTATTTAATTTGTGTTGCTGTTTCCATAGGAGAATATATATATATATATATATATTTTTTTTTTTCATGTCGAAGGTAAAACTATTGGTAAGATTCAATTCTTAACAACGCGAAATCCATCTTCTTCTCTTTATTTTTTACAAACTTGGTAAAAACAATTCACTTTAGATTTTAATATATAGAAACCGTTTGTTTTTTTGACGGTGGTGTATATGTTTTATAATTTGGGTCGTTGACAAAGTTTATTAGTTAAAAAATAGAGAAAGAAAAAAACGAGAAATTAAAGTTCATGGATATTAAAAAAATCAAAGCATTTATGATGTTATCTTTATTGTGGACCTCTTGTTCTAAAATATATAATTTATGGTTGGATACTTGGACCTCTTTTTTGGTATAGCCCAAGATGGCAAGAACCTATACTACAATTATGCGAACGTACATAAATAACATTTTCACCTTGACTGATCTCGTTCGTGAATCTAAACCAGTCTCAAGAAAGAAAAAAAAAACCCATAAATCATTAACCAATACATACCTTTTAGCGGCGACAAACCCTTCTCCACGAACCGATAGTAGTGTAAATAAGCCAAGAAGCCACAAGCACTAGTTGTCCAGAAAAGAACCTCCGGGACACCGAGCTCCTCCGCAGCGTCAAGTGTGAAGCTCATACAGCCGTCGGATACGATACAGCTCACCGGAGGAACATCATCTTCGGCGTTGATCTGCCCGAGAAGCTCCTTGAACGGAGCGAGACCGTGTTTCATTGTGGACTCGCAAAGCAGAGGGATGTCCTGCGTGGCGTCCACGTCAGTCTCCGGTAGACCATCAGGGATGGACTTGAACCGGAAAGAAGGAACCCCGTCAAGGGCTTTGGGCCCACGGGAGCGGAGGAGACGGTTGTGGTTGTAGATGGTGTTGACAAAGGTTACATGGAAGCCTTTAGCGTGGAGAAGTTTAGCCACTTTAAGCATCGGATTGATGTGGCCTTGAGCCGGGTAAGGCACACAAACTGCGTGTGGTTTTTGTCCCTTGGAAACGGCTTGAGATTCCATTTTCTTTTTATTCTTTTTCTCTCTTATGCCGAGTGAGAAAAAATGAAAATGGATATGTATTTGTGATTGAAATTGGCACGATTCGTTAGGCTTTAGAGAACTCCGTTTTATAGGAAGGGGATTGGCAATGAGGCAGCTAGACCATATGATTCTCACACGTTGAGATTGTTGAAAATTTTGACTCACGTGCGAAGATTGCCCATATCGGGGCCATGAGCGATCTCGAGGCCAAATTTGTTTTTATGTAGTATAAAATAATCAAAGATAATAGTCTACAAGATGACTTTGTTAACTTGTAATGATAAGTTAAATTAAATAAAGTTAAACTAGACCAATAATTAAGGCCGGTGTTTGATGAGTTAAAATTGAATAATATGTTGACCCTAATTTTGGGAGAGGATCGATGTGGATTGCTAGTCTTTTCAATACGTTTTTAATTTAATATAAAAAACAAATTATAATAAAAAATTATAACATCCACATTTTTTTATATTATATGAAATACTTAAACAAGCATTCTAGCAACGAGGATGCTTTTAAATATGTGTGGTGTATTATTTTTTTTTTTAACGACTTGTAATGTGTTAGACAAAATGTATAGCAGTGCTAGCTGTTTCTATGCCGTCCGTTCGACTTATATTTTCTTTTGATTTAGATTTGTAAAAATTTATTTATCAAAACCCAAATATTTGACCTTATACCAAATTATATAGAAACTATTGCAAAATAAATTTTTTTACCATTTTATCCTTGAAATATCGTATTATAATGATTTATGAATGGTCTTGCTACTTATGCTTTAATCCACCCAAACTCTAAATTTATTGTTATTTTCTCTTATACTATAACATTTAACCACATTAACATCAAAACATTTTTTCTCTGCCCAATTCCACCTACAAAGCTAAATAACCTAAAATTGCGATCAAATCAGTAAAATCGGATTTTGCAATAGTTATTACCTAATAAACCGATTTAACCTGAACTTAGAACCTGGTTTTAACCTACAACAATTAAATTTGGTTTTGTTCTTCTTCTTCGTGGCAACACAGAGAAATTGGAGGGAGAGAGCTAAAGAGAACTAGTAATCGCGAGAGAGAAAGAGCTCTTTAAGATCTCTAAAAATCAGTGAGCAATCCACAGCAGCTGAATAAATGAGTGGCAGCAATCGATACCAAAGGGATGAGCTTTTGTCATGTTGGTTCTTCAACGAAGTTTGCGACTGTTACTCCTGATGTTGAATCTCTTTTGAACTCTGCTGCAGACATGGAAACAAATAAGGCGAAGGTTGTTCTGGACACAGATGGTCTTGTTCATACAAGGATGCGAAGAGAGTAATATGGTCCACTTAGATTATGTAATTAGCAACTAGTCTTTAACCATGATCGTACAAACTCTTATTGGTGTCTTCCTTTGTTGTTAAGAGATTCAGTAATTGGGGTAAAAGAACACTCTTCCTCGAGCCAATTGTTGAATTTGCCATTGTTGTACAAGTCCTTAATCTCTTTCACCACGTCATTGTTCATCACCGTCTCCCAGATATTACCATTCTCTGCACAAAATGTGAAACGCCGTTTATTCATGTACTCTTTATGATACAACGAAATGACCAGCCAAGAATTCTATTCTTTTAAGATATAAATCTATGTTAGAGTTCAATTATTTGTGAAGTGGATATTTAACTTTAAACCCTGAGAACTTTCCGGATGAACACTGAAGTTCAATCATCAAAGTAGGAGTTTCTTCAGGATTCAAGAATAAGGAACAAACCAAAGACAGAAACTTGAGCTTAGAAAATCAAGGAAAAAAAAGAAAAAGATCACCTGAACAGATGTTCGGTACGCAGTAGGTCAAAAGCATTGAAAACCTGATCATATAGAGGGATTCATTCAGTTCGAATCCGATCCAAACGAAGGTACTTGATGAACCATGCCTGTGGCACGAAGGTTCATTCAATCTCCATGACAGAACGACCAAATTCTTTTATAGAGAGAGTAAAATTAAGAGTGGTCTTACATCTTTCTCAGTATGAACATCTAACGAGATGAAGCAGAAGAAGAGCTGCTCATGATTCTGCTCTCGAAGCTCTCTCTCGAAGTTTGAGATAAATTTCTTCCGTATTGGCTAGTTGTCAATCAAACTTACTGAATAGACGATAAAAAATACAAATACTAAAAAAGTCCTTGTCCATGAATATGTAAATAACATGACATACATTTATAATGATCTTATATTTAAAATAAATCAGACCATCCCAGTTGTCTTCTGCTGTCCTAAGAGAACCTTGTAAACAACCATCTGAAAATTTAATTCCGACGAACCATAAGCCGCTTCCTCCGCCAAGCGCCGCCACTCTTCCGCCTTCTCTCTCATTTTCTTACCTTTTTCTCCATCCATCAGCTCTGTAACCACAGCCTCAACCTCATCTCTCTTCACATCTCCACCGATCTCAATCCCAACCTCCCACTCATCACAACAAAACTTACAATTTGTTTGCTGCTCTGCAAAGAACGGCCAACACACCATAGGAACTCCACCACAAAGACTTTCAAGAGTCGAGTTCCATCCACTGTGTGTTAAGAATCCTCCTATCGCCGGATGAGAAAGAACTTTCTCTTGAGGACACCAACTCGCTAGCATCCTTCGATCAGCCGTCTCTATTAAAAACTCTGGTGGAACCACCGCAACATCACCGGCTACTATATCTGGTCTAATCACCCACAAGAAATCTTTCTTTGTTGCAGCCAAACCCCAAGCAAACTCCACGAGTTGTTGTGCACTCATCACTGTTATGCTACCGAAGTTAACATAAACAACGCTGTTTCTAGACTTAGTATCGAGCCAATCCAAACACTCTGTGTCCTCTCTCCATAGATTCGTAGCTATCCTTCCGAGTTCACTATCCTCGTCGATCTCCTGATTCACAAGTAGATGGAGAGGTCCAGTAGAGTACACCTGAGGTATTAAAGATTGGATAGATTGGATGACGTCATGCTCAAGGTCATCGAATGTGTTGAGTATGATAGCAGAAGCACGTTTGGCTCGTCCGGCCTCATGAACAAAAAAGTTGAGCATTATGTCGTCATGATTAGTCGCACGGATGAAGCTAGGGATGTCTCTTAGTCTTAGGTTCCTCATTGATGGTATCCAATCTATTTTTGTGTCTAAGTGCTCCTTGGTTAAGCAACTCTCATCTGCTAAACCCAAACCATTTTTATTAATTAGGATTAACTTAATATCTCTATATTCACTCGTCAATGACTAGCTCAAAGTTAAAGCACCGTTAATATGCAAAGTTTTATTTATTTATGTTATAAGTATAGTTTAGTTTCAGAGCCAAAAATAGTTATTGTTGGTAAACAACACACAACAATAACAGATTTAAAAAAGTGGCCTAGATAATGATATTTATTATCTATTTATATTATAACAATCATGCCACACAAAAAAAAAAAATTAATAGTAACATATATACCTTTTAGTGGAGATAACCCCTTCTCTATGAAGCGATAGAAGTGTAGATAAGCCAAGAAGCCACAAGCACTGGGTGTCCAAAAAAGAACCTCCGGGACACCGAGCTCCTCCGCAGCGTCAAGAGTAAAACTCATCACACCGTCCGATACAATACAGCTCACCGGAGGAACATCCTCCCCGGTGTTAATCCGCCGGAGAAGCTCCTTGAATGGAGCTAGACAGTTCTTCATTGTTGACTCACAAAGGGAAGGGACGTCCTGCGTAGCGTCCTTGTTGGTTTCCGGTAGACCGTCAGGGATGGACTCAAACCGGAAAGAATGGAGACCGTCGAGGGCGTTGGGTCCACGAGAACGGAGGAGACGGTTGTGGTTGTAGACATTATTGACGAATGTGACGTGGAAGCCTTTGGCGTGGAGGAGTTTAGCCACTTGTAGCATCGGGTTGATGTGGCCTTGAGCCGGGAAAGGCACGCAAACTACGTGTGGTTTTTGTCCATTAGAAACGACATGAGATGCCATTTTCTTTTCCTTGTGTGCAAAAAAAGAAGAAGATGAAAAATGGATATGTATTGTGGTGAATATGTGATTGATCTTGGAACGATTTCGCTAGGCTTTAAAGGACTCTACAATGAGATGGCAAGAGACCATATGATTATAGCACGTGGAGATTATAGACAAATCCTTGTCATATGAGAAGGTTTCCAATTCCCACGGGCATCAGCAATCTCAATTGATATGCCAACAGAAGATAATGTTTATCTGCAAGTTGAGTGTACGTAATGTTGGTAAAATCAAAGGTTATAATCAAAGGTTATAATCAAAGACTAGTGGCCCTATAAGGTTATAATTCGTGAAAGCAATGTTTCTTAGGGTAAGATAGAGAACTACTTGCAAATATCTAGCATTTTTTTTCTTTCAAAGTTTGTTAAAGAATAGTATTCCACACTCTTTTTTTAAGACTTTATTTATTTTGTTAAATGTTAGTGAAATCAAATTATCATAATTAAATTTAGATGATTTTTTTTTTGCATAGAGAATGTAATTCTGAGGGATAATTTACAAAAATATGTACAGTATAGTTTACGTATTTATTTGGTACTTTTTTTACGGCACAAATTTAAACAAAAAACTATTATGTAAAATATCGTAAAAATCAGCACGTCATTTTTGCAAACATTAAGTAAAGTCATTTGCTATATTTTTCCTTAAATCGGTAGTGTTCAAGTGAAATGGAATTAATCGATCAGATTTTAATATATATATATATATATATATTAATAAAGTATTATAATTTTTTATTTAAAAGTAAGATATATAGTAACTATAAAATTAAGAACGGTAAGTGGTGTTCGACTGTTTTATAACCAGATTGTGATTTAGTTAAGGCGATAATTTTATAACTATAATAAGGCAATAATTTTTGAAAGCAATGTTTCTTGAGTGGCATAGAGGTTAACTAATTACAATATATATATAGTTTTGAACGAGTTTTTGTTCTTTCAGAATTTGAAAAACAAAACTCCATATTATTTGAAAAGTTGTTAATATCTCTCAATGCTTATTAGAATCTCTTTTTTTTTACCAATAGTATTATTCATTTCTTATTCCATTCTACTAGTCTAGGGTACTTATTACACCCGATAAAAACAAGAAAAACAATTACTTATTGATGATTATATATATAGCACACTTTTATGAGAATCTTATGTTTTCAACTAATTATGACCGGCTTTTGGGATCTGTCATAAAAGAACCTTGTTAATAACCGTCTCAAAATTCATTACCGACGAACCACTCTCACGCTCCGTCGCTTCTTTCGCCAAGCGCCGCCACTCCTCCGCCGTGTCTCTTATTTTCTTTCCCTTCTCTCCATCCATTAACTCTCTAACCACCGCCTCAACCTCATCTCTCTTCACATCTCCACCAATCTCCATCCCAACCTCCCACTCATCACAACAAAACTTACAATTTGTCTGTTGCTCTGCAAAGAACGGCCAACACACCATTGGAACTCCACCACAAAGACTTTCTTACGTTGAGTTCCATCCACTGTGGGTTAAGAACCCTCCGATCGCCGGATGAGAAAGGACCTTCTCTTGAGGACACCAACTCGTTAGCATCCTTCGATCTTCTGTCTCCTTTAAAAACTTTGGTGGAATCGCCGCCTCTTCTCCGGCTACTAAATCCGGCCGCATTCCCCACAAGAAATCTTTCTTTGTTGCAGCCAAACCCCAAGCAAACTCCACGAGTTGTTGTGCACTCATCACTGTTATGCTACCGAAGTTAACATAAATAACGCTGTTTCTAGACTTAGTATCGAGCCAATCCAAACACTCATGCTCTTCTCTCCAAAGATTAGATCCCCCATCTTTCCAGTTTCACTATCTTCTTTAACTTCTCGGTTTACTAAGAGATGAAGCGGTCCAATTGAATAAACCGGTGGTAAAATGGATTGCATGGACCGGATGATGTCATGTTCGAGGTCATCGAACGTGTTGACAATGATAGCAGATGCACGTTTGGATCGACAGGTATCGTTGACAATGAAGTTGAGCATTATGTCGTTTGGATTAGTGGTACGGATGAAACTAGGAATGTCTTTTAATTTAGATTCTTCATCGACGGTATCCAATCTATAACTGTCTCCAAGTGTTCCTTCGTCAAGCAACTCTCATCTGCAAAATCCATTTCTCAATATTATTTATTTATAAACTAAGGCACGAACGACGTCAAAAAAAAAAAAAGAAGAAAGAAGAAAAATGCATTATTCACTTAGTGTACCAATTTTGATGCATTTATATTGATAAGTACTGTAGTTTTAGAGCAGGCGTTATTGGCAAACAATGTGGTACACAATGATGCTGGCCAAATTAATTGCATTCAGCTTTGATGGTTTAATTTTCTTCAAGAACGTATTAATGGAGATAAACCCTTCTCGATGAAAAGATAAAAGTGCAGATAAGCCATGAAACCACAAGCACTGGTGGTCCAGAAAAGAACCTCCGGGACACCGAGCTCCTTTGCAGCGTCAAGAGTAAAGCTCATCGAACCGTCTGATACAACACAACTCACAGGAGGAACATCATCGCTCGTGTTAATCCGCCGGAGAAGCTCCTTGAACGGAGTGAGACAGTTCTTCGTGGTGGACTCGCAAAGAGTAGGGATGTCCTCTGTGGTGTCCACGTCAGTCTCAGGTAGACCGTCAGGGATGGCCTCAAACCGGAAGGAAGGAAGTCCATCGAGTGCGTTGGGGCCACGGGATCGGAGGAGACGGTTGTGGTTATAGACGGTGTTGACGAAGGTGACATGAAACCCTCTGACGTGGAGCAGTTTAGCCACCTTCAGCATCGGGTTGATATGGCCTTGAGCCGGGTAAGGCACGCAAACTACGTGTGGTTTTTATGCGTTACAAACGACATGAGATCCCATTTGCTCTCTCTCTTGTGCTAAAGATAAATTGTGATTAAACTGGGAACGGTTTTATATAGGCTAATACTTCGAAGTTGCCATGATTCGCCGAGGCTGGAATTTGTCGATTTATTTGTTTAAATTTATAATCCAACAAAATATAATGGGTATCTATACCTAGAAGCTGAGTATATTGCAGAAAAAAATAAAAGCCAGACTTGTTACGAACTGAACTAATCATTTAGGGATTAGTGTTGGGTTTAAATCCCTACATTCCCTCGCTATATAGACTATAACATGTTGTAATATAGTCTTCTCACCTCTCAAGTGTCACTCATATACTAAGATAGTAATTTATTGACAATTGACCAAAAACCCATATTTTACGAAGAGGGTGGGCATTTCGGTTTATGGTTCGGTTTCGATTCGATTTTTTCGGTTTTTCGGTTTTATGGTTTTATAGAAAATGAAACAATTTAAAAACCGATTAAAATACTGTTTGGTTCGGTTCGGTTTGATTTACGGTTTTAACTATAATTAGTTCGGTTCGGGTTGGTTTGGTTTTGGTTTTGGTTTCGATTTTTTTTGTAGATTATTTCATAAAACAAAATGAATCTTAGGTATGAAGTTCAAAAAAATTGAATTCAAATCAAAAAAATAATAAACTCAAATTGCAAATCTAAAATTAAACCTATAAAACTAGAAGGAAAACGAAAAAAACTTAGAGAACTTCCATCATCATCATCAACCATGGTTGTTCACCTATTCATGTTGTTTCATGAATCTCTACTCAACATAAATAAAATAAATTAACAATGAAAATTAGCATAAGATCAAAATATTAGCTTAAGATAATTAAAAAATGAGAAACTTCTATAAAAATACACCAACTATTTATCTATTTCCACAAAAATACATGAACTTTTAAAGTACCCACAAAGATACATGAACTAATTTTTCGTTCCATTAAAATACAGAAAATCTTAAATTGTATCCAATAAACAACCAAAAGTAGATGAAAAATAATATCCATTAATATTTTAATCAATTTTGTTTTTAAAAAATTCTGAAAACATATAAAACTCTTAAAAATCAAAGAACTGTGGAAAATTTTAAAGTAATTTGAAACAAAAAAATGAACTTGTAAAGTTTGGGATTTATAAATAAACATTTCAAAAAACATAGAACATTCCTAATACTCTTTGAAAATTCTAAAAATTTCTAAAAGCTAAAATATAAAGTTTTAGATTCAGCTTAAAATTCCCATAATATAGTTACCACTGTTTTTCAAAAACAAAATTAAAACAATAGCATCATAAAATAATATTACTTTTAAATAAATGATTTTCCATGTTACTTAGAAGAAAGTGTTATGTGAAAATATAATAACATAAGAAGTTGTATATAATTCTGTTACATGTAGTTTTTATGTGAAAGATATAATATATATAAATATTTTATTTAAAATTTTTCTAATTTTTATAATTTTTAAAAAATATTAGAAAATTTATCAATTTTTTGATTTTTTAATTATTTATAAATCAAAATTTTTAAAATTTTGATCATTTTATTTTTGAACCATTGAAAGAATAAAATGGTTGCAATTTTTAAGATTTTTATTTAGACTTATATATATATATATTTGAAATTTTGAAAATGTTTTTAATTATAACATTAATGGATATTATTTTTCTCCAATTCTTAGGTGTTTAATGGATACAATTTAAGAGTTTGTATATTTTAATAGAATAAATAATTAGTTCATGTATTATTTTTGGTACTTTAAAAATTCATGCATTTTTGTGGAAATAGATAAATAATTCGTGTATTTTTATAAAATTTTTCTTTAAAAAATTACGAATAAATACCTTGTGGTAAGAAATCCATAAATATAGTTTCTTTTAGCATTTTGTGAATGTTAACGTTTGCAACTGTATAAAATGACATATGAAGCCATGAAGCCATTTTTGTGTTAAAATCAGGGTTTTGACCATACAAAGAGTTAATGTACTTCGATATGATTATAAAATGCGATCTCATGTGCTAAAAATAGATTCTAATGAAATATTAGAAAATGGAATAGCAAGCACATCTCTTGCAATTTCTATCTAGGATTTTGTTTCTAAGAAAAAAAAGTTTAGTTTTCTTAAATGTAGCTAACTATAATATTTATTAGATTTATTTCTTATCTATTATATAAGCACATATATATATATATATAATTTTAAAAATTTCAAATAACCGAAAAACCGAATGGTTTTTACGGTTTTAAACCAAAGCGAACCAAAACCGAAATAATTTTTATAATAGTAAACGAACGGGTTTTTCAACAAAACCGAAATCGAACCGAATCATTAATTTATGGTTCGTTCGGTTCCGTTTTTTTTGTTACGGTTATTTTACCCACACTTTACATTGGGGAGAGCCTCATATGGTCTCTAAAATATTATATTTTAATAAATTATTATAGAAATTAATTATTCATTTAAATTTTAAATAAAATAAAAAATTTAAGCCAATCATATGTGAAGAGAGAGTATCTAGAGGAATTCTTATTTGAAAACTAATTCTTAGCTCCCTCTTCTACTTTTAATTTTTTTTCTATTTTTTAATTGTTGAGAATTTCTTATAGAGACTGCCAATGTTAGTGCTATTAATTAGTGTTAGTGCATTTAACACACTATTCTATTAATTATAATCTCACACACACCATGACAGCAGCTCAGCACACACGATATCTAAATTAATAGTTTCTTAAGATATACTAAATCTTAACTGGTACACATAACATATTTAGTAGGCACATACATATATATATATATATATATATATAAACCTCAAAAGGTTTATTATATCAAGCCAAAATTTTCAAATCATCTGCTTAATTTTATTTTCTTTTCTGTTTTCATCTTAAGCATATATAAAAATACTCCAGATTCATCGATGATTAATAAGCAAAGCATAATTAACAAGTTCGATGATTGACGCGATGGGACTAGTGGACCACTTGCCTTAATTTTCGTTTAACCTTGTGTGGTAACACGAGCGAATGACGGATTTAGTGAGTTCCTTTGGGACCGTAATCCTATCTCTCATTCAATTCAGCCAATTAAGTTGATTTGTAGTGATTTATTAGTTCTAAATTTTAACTTTTAACAAGTAAAAAAATAAATGATCACACATGTCTTTCAAGTTCAACAACGATACATAGCAAATTGCATTTATTAATTCTAATATGTGATTTTTTATTTGTTTTTAATTTTTAATATGATTATAAAATTCCTATCGTAATTTTTATTTATAGATACTTCACTAATTTATAAAATTATATGTTGGAAATCATAAAAGTAATAGAATAATTTTTAGTTTAATAAAATTTATAACATATATATGTATATATATATATGCGTGTTCTCTAAAATATATATGTTATTCTATAAAATATTTTCTTGAAAATATGTGTTTACAAAAATTTTAAAAATCTTTAATAATCAAATATTGTTTTCCACATTCTTTCATTCACTATTTAATATATATTTTAAATTATTTAATTTGCTTAATCTGTAATTGTTATGTTTGATCTGTATGATCTATTGTTTCATCTAAGACCGTTCGAAGATTTGATCTCTTATGGATCTTTGTAGATTCAATGAATTTAATAATAATTTTGGAACTATTTAAGGCTTTGTCTTTTATACAGTGGCCGGGGCAATTGGGAGTTTTGTTGTGTTGTTATTCAAAATTTGAAATGTTTTTTATTTTATTTTTGACGTCACTGAAATACTCAATATCATTGAATGTTTTTGTTTGTTTTGGTTGACTTTACCAATTTATCAAGGGAACTTGATCAGAGAAAAATAACCACAAAAGGGCAAAGCCCAAGCCTAAATACACTCGGTGACAAAGAAAGAAAGAACCAGGAAAGATACCTTCTATGACAGAAAATTTGGATACAATCTGTAACAAGTTGATAGGCATGGCTTTGACTTCAAAGTTCGAATCGCCCTTTCGGACTCGGTTTGAGTCGCCGTATATTCCTAAACATGTTTTGTGTTGGATATCAACTTGGAATCGAATCGCACGACTTTAAGAAGACTTGAAGTGGAATAATAATTATTTATGAAACTTAATAAACAACAAAAAAAAAACATTTCTTGACCTTATTCACCGAACATTATTGTATGAATTTGAACACGAATATGGAACAGTTTGAAGAATAGTTATTCTATATAATATATGCATTTCTTTGTTCTTGCCATAATATTACACTTCCGAATTTCCTATTGGTTTCCGAATTTACAAGAAGTATAGTTAATGACTTTATATATTTGTAATAAGCACATAATTAACCTCTAAAGTCAACACACCTAACATTTTTGTTTTCTCTCTCTCTATCATTTCCACCAAAATATTGAGAACAAGACTCCGTGGGGTCGAGCTCACCTGATTATAATCACTTCCCCGGTCCAACTTGTGATCTAACAAGGAATCCAAAAGAATATGCTCCTTATTTCATTCCATTTTGAAGTCTGCATAACACGTTTTTATGTGGTCCTTGAATCTTATATGAGGAAGCAGGAGCATATGTTTTTTATACAGAAAGTTTTCAGTCTTCCGTCTATAAATCGTTAATAAAACATTACATTGCATTAAGGACACGAATTGGGTGAGATGAAACCATTCTTATTAATCAATATAACAATTATATTTTTAAAAAACACTAACCAAAAGGTTTGGTAAATATGAACATGTCTAAATCAAGAAGACTTGAAACGATAAACAATTACAAATAACAATAAATAAAATGTTATATCAAAAAGTGGGGGTAGGCGAAGTAAAAAATGGTGGGCTTCCGCTATTTACGACGAGTGTTAGGTGAGATTAGATTTTTACTCCGCCTCATTTGATCAATGAATCTACTTGTAAATTTATTTATTTATCGAAAGAAAAATGTATTAATTTACTACTATCTCAACTCAACATAGAAATACAAAAAAACTTTTAGAAATAAATTAAAAATCTTTGACCATGACCATCTTTGTAAAAAACGGCAAACACATGCAGCTAACGAGCGAATCCAATTTCAAAAGAAATCTAAAACCGAATGAACATTTCCGGTTCTAATAAAACGACACGTTAACCCGGTTATCATAAAATTTGATTATTAGATTGACGAATTTAACCCTCTAACAATTCCAACATAAATTTTACCAAAAATACCCTTGAAAGCAAATTACCTACCACAACACAACAACACATTAGGCTTCTTTTTCTTCACCAAACACCATCATCTGTTTCGTTATAAAACCCTTAAATCCTCTTCTCAAACTTTCTCAGGTTTCGTGTAACATTTCATTTCACATACAAATTTGTCGAAATCTCAACACAAAACCCAAAAATAAAAATAAACCAAAATGGCACTCATGAATGGAAGCATGAATCTATCATCGGTCAAATCATCGATATACAAACCAACCTTCTCCACCACCGTACCAAGACTCACTTCTTTCCGGATCTCCGCCGTTCAAACCGATCCAAAACCACCAGCTTCATCACCATCAACGACTACGACTCCAACGGCGGTGACAAAAACCGTCGTCGGAGTTAATGTAAGTAAAGGAAAATGGGCACCAGAGAGTTGGAAGACGAAGAAAGCTTTACAACAACCGGAATATCCAGATTTAGCTGAGCTCGAAGCTGTGCTAGACACAATCGAGGCTTTTCCTCCGATCGTGTTCGCCGGAGAAGCTAGATTGCTTGAAGAACGTTTAGGACAAGCGGCGATGGGTGAAGCGTTTCTGTTACAAGGAGGAGATTGTGCAGAGAGTTTCAAAGAGTTTAATGCTAATAACATTCGTGATACTTTTAGGATTCTTCTTCAGATGGGTGCTGTGTTGATGTTTGGTGGTCAAGTCCCTGTCGTTAAGGTATAAAATTTAAAAAAGTTTCAATCTTTTTTTGAATAAAGTTTGGATTTTTATTGGATTTTGAAGAAAGTTTGGATTTTTATTGAGATTTTGAGTTTTGTTTTTGAAGGTTGGGAGAATGGCGGGTCAATTTGCAAAACCGAGATCAGATTCGTTTGAGGAAAGAGATGGAGTGAAATTGCCGAGTTATAGAGGAGATAATATCAATGGAGATGCTTTTGATTCGAAATCTAGGATTCCTGATCCTCAGAGGATGATTAGAGCTTATTGTCAATCTGCAGCTACTTTGAATCTTTTGAGAGCTTTTGCTACTGGTGGTTATGCTGCTATGCAAAGAGTTACTCAATGGAATCTTGATTTCACTGAACGTAGTGAGGGAGACAGGTATACAAAACTGTAAAAGCTTTTTTCTTTTTTTCTTTTTTTAATAGATTTCTTGATTGGTACAAAGGTAGATTCTTGATTGTTTGTGGTCTAGGGGATGCAAAATTAGTTAGGGAATTGATAAGACTAATTTGATTAAGATATGATTTGTGTTGTTGTTGGCTACATCCTTTTTTTCTTGCTTGTGTTGTGTTGGTCTATTTTGATGTAATGTTACCTAACCTTATTTGGTATGAACTAGTTAGGTTCAATTTATGGGAGTGGATGCAAACTTAAGCTGATATTTAAGTTTGAACCTAATCTGTTCTGTTTTGTCGAGTAAATTTAGGATATTTCCTTTATATGTTGTCTACATTTCGGGTATGTGTGTTAAGAATCCGTTATATTGATTTTGGCAGGTACCGTGAACTAGCTAACCGTGTTGATGAAGCGCTTGGTTTCATGCACGCTGCTGGACTAACACTAGATCATCCCATAATGCAAACAACCGACTTCTGGACTTCTCATGAGTGTTTGCTCTTACCTTATGAACAATCACTAACAAGGCTAGACTCGACCTCTGGTCTCTACTATGATTGTTCTGCTCATATGATTTGGGTCGGTGAACGAACTAGACAGCTCGATGGTGCTCATGTTGAGTTCTTAAGAGGTGTTGCTAATCCTCTTGGAATCAAGGTTTTTTTTTTTCCCCAACTCTTTCTCTCATCAGGTTTTTTTTTTTGGCTTTGTGAGACTGAATGAGATCATTTATGATGGTATAGGTGAGTGATAAGATGGATCCAAAGGAGCTAGTGAAGCTTATTGAGATCTTGAATGCTGACAATAAGCCTGGAAGGATAACAATAATTACAAGAATGGGAGCTGAGAATATGAGAGTGAAGCTTCCTAATTTGATCAGAGCTGTGCGACATGCTGGACAGATTGTGACTTGGGTCAGTGATCCAATGCATGGAAACACCATTAAGGCTCCTTGTGGTCTCAAGACTCGTCCTTTTGATTCCATCTTGGTACGTTTTTTTGGACATAAAAAATTAGAAATTGTTACATTGTTTAGTCTCTTTTGATCATTGCAAGTGATAGAAATGGGAATAGTTTAGTCTTTTATATTCCAAAATAGTAAAATTATATGTTTGTTGTAGTAGTTGGGATAGCGAAAGGTAACAAAATTCAGACTTTAGTTGGGCCAAAGTTGACACAATTCCTTTTTTCTAAAGTTAGGTGGTCATGAGAAAATAATATTTTTAGGAGTTGATTATTATAAAGTTTAGAATAGAACAATGGTCATGATCGTTTTCGTTTGAGTTTGATAATTTATTTCTAGGATTTAGCAAAGCAATTTGGTTATTTTCTTGTATTTTTGCAAATCATCTACTAAAGTTGTATTGATTAATTTAAAATTTCTTTAGGCTGAGGTGAGAGCGTTCTTTGACGTGCACGAGCAAGAAGGAAGCCACCCTGGAGGTATTCACCTAGAGATGACCGGTCAAAACGTGACTGAGTGCATCGGTGGTTCACGCACAGTCACGTTCGATGACTTGGGCTCGCGTTACCACACGCATTGTGATCCTCGCCTCAACGCTTCACAGTCTCTTGAGCTCTCTTTCATCATCGCCGAACGCCTTAGAAAGAGACGTATCAAGTCTGAAAAGGCTTTTGCCGTCTAATAAAAGAAACAATTGTTATAATTATCTATACTATATATAATGTGTGTTTGTGTCATTGTGTGTATGAACTCAAAATGATCTATCTCATTTATCTTTGATTCAAATCTTGGGAACCCTTTGAATCGATTTTCACGATTGAAATCAAACTCTGTTTTGTCTCACAAATTTTCATATCATGAATGCTTTTTTGCGATTTTTCATGTGAACCCGCAAAATCTGAACTCTTTTACGAACCGCAAGCATACAAAAACAAAGAAAGCAGAATGGAAATAAGAGTTAGAGACTTCTTTATTTGCGGTGTAAAATGTCAAAACCAAATTCACAGTCTTAAAATAATAAATATTACCATAGGGAACAATCACAGAGTCATTTGAAGGCAATATATTAAAGTGGAAGCTAAAGATCTGACTGGTCAAACAAATAGGAGAATCATTTGGCTGATTATCGTTAAAATGAGTTGGTGATGAAGGCATCAACGGCTGAGATGGTAGATCTTGTGGTTGAGTGTTGAGTAGTTTAGCTATTGAGACAATGGTTAGGGGTAGTGCATGTGAGATTATGACCCTAATCTTAACTGGTCTCTTGTTGCATTGTATATGATCGCCCCATCATATTCATTGGGGTTAGCTTTTCGTTTTGATATGTCATGGGAAACTTTTTTTTATTGTTTCTCTCTGGTCACGATTCATTTTTGGTTTTGTTATTTCTAGTTTTTCTCATTTTCATCTCAGTGAGATGACCATATATATATATATATATATATATATATAACAAGAGACAATCATATATACACACTAATTAGATTTCTAAAGACATTTGTTTGAAAATGTGGTCAAGGTTTATTCAGATATCACATTATTACTTTCTCTTTTGTTGTTATACAAGGTAATTTTTTCAATTCAAACTAGAAATCGAACCCGCAAAAAACTACCCGCTATTGTCAAAAAAAAAAAAAAAAAAAAACTACCCGCGAAGTCTAGAGGTATTTGTAAATTCAATTAATATTTAATATTTTTTTATTAAATTTTAATAAAAATATATATTGAATCTTTAACATTTTTTGTTTAAAACAATTATTTCAAACATTATATACCATTTATCTATTTCGAGTAAAGTAAACATTTTCAACTACAAGAAGAAATTTTCTTCTTACATCATTAAAAATATATTAATTTTTTCATTAAAATTGATAAATAAATACAAGTAATTAATACAATATATTTTGAGCTGTTATTAAATAACTAGTTCAAATCTATGAGCAATTGCAATACTTAAATAAGAGCGTGTTTGGCATATTAATTAACTTTTACTTAAAATTTATTAAAGTAATACTAAATACTTGTTTGACTTATAATTTAAAATTTACTTTACTTTTGTTAAGTACTTGTTTATATGGTAAATAAGAGCATATAAAACCCTTTGAATTGATTTCCACGATTTAAATAAAAATTTGCTCTGTTTATCTCACTAATTTTCTTGTGATATAAAGAAGAGAAAACATATTTTTCAAGCTATTTAGAAGAGAATAGATAGTGGTTTTATGTATATGTGTTTTTAATGCTTTGAAAGGAAAATGATTTAGTTGACTTAACCTAACTGTTATGAAAACAATGATTTTACCAGATAAAAATTATTTCGTTATTGTCTCAATTATAACGTATAACATATCCTGTGTGGTCTTTAAATTGCTCATTTGCTTGGTTTTACTTGCTACATATTCAAGGTAACATAACATATAAGAAGGAATGATCATCGAGACATTTTCAAATAGAAAAATGAAAATCACATTAGATACAAAAACAGAAGAAGAGAAATTACAAAAGATTTAAACCAAACACACCAAAAATTTATATATATAAAAAAAAGATAAACAAATACAAAAACAAAAGCATAACAATTACAAAATAATTAAAACAAAAAGACAACGATTTTTTTTTAAAGAGAAACAACAAATACAAAAACAAAAGCAGAACAATTATAAAATCTTTAAACCAAAAACACCAACGATTTGTTTTAAAGAGAACAATAAAAAGAACATAAACCTTAAATCATTTTTTCATCATCCCCGTCGTGGGGGAAGACACAGAAGTTGGATTGAACAGCATGGTCGGAGTTGATGGAGAATTGAGGAAGTCTAGAATCCATGACGGTGAAATCTCCGGATCTATTGGTGAAATATTCTCCTGTTGTTGGTTCTCATCACTAGTTGTGATCATAGGATTGTTATTAAATTCCTGCATAAAAGTAGCCACCGGATTTTGCTCTTGGGGAGGAGGCGGTAGCAAAGGAAACCACGATGATGACAACTGAGTGTTGAGGAATCTAAATGTTGGGGTGTTCATGGCGTTGATCACAATTGGATTAGAAGGTCGGAGGCTTCTAACAAGATCTAGTGGGGGAGGACGGAGCCGATGAAGACGACGGCGGCTTAGGGTAGTGCTTGTGAGTTTAAGAACTGTCATCTTAAACTGATCTTTGGTTGTGTTGACGATGATAGCCCCATTATTGTACTTGTTGGCGTATGCTTTTTTGAATATATGATGAGAAGCCTTGTTAGTTTCTCTTAGGTTACGGTTCATTGAAAAGTTGGGAGGAGTTGATTTAATGGTTTCTTTGTTATCTATGTGTTTCTTATTTTTCATCCTAGGAAGATCCATATATATATTACAACTAAGTGTTATTTCATTTCTTTTTTTTGTCAACATAATGCTATTGAATTATCTATCTACACAGATATCATTAAATGTATTTCTGAAAACACTTTTTGTAATTGTAAATGTGGTCAACGTAATGTTATAGTAACCATATTATTATTTGGGAATTTTGTTGAAAAAAAAAAAACTCTTAAACTGTTCTTTTGGGATGGGTCTTTTCACGTTTTACATTTTTTTAGGGCGTGTCTTTTATTTGTGACTTCTGTATGTGGGCAGAAAACTTAAATTTGACGTATCAGTATTATTTGCGAAAATTCTTTGCAAAAGTACGTTGCATTATGTCCGAAAACGTATGTTGATAAAAATGGTTGTTGAGGCATATATGTTAAAATAGTTTGGGTGTTCGGATAAGAACAAAAGTAGCATTTTAATTTTGTAGACAAGTGAATGTCTAATTTTATTTTGTACGGTGGGTTAGTCTTCATCTATATCTTGAATAATATAACAATCTCGTCTATGATAAGTTGCAAAGGTTATGGACATCTATAACTATTGTGCACGGAGTTAATACAGATGGGATAGTTTTCATCTATATCATGAATAATATAAGTAGACAACTATGATTGAACTACAAGAAAAATTATGATTGAGTTCGTCTACAAAAATAACTATCGACAATTTTTTCTACGTGGAAAATGAGATACGAAATTGTATTTAGTCCACATAAATAGAAGGTTATATTTTTAGAGTTAAAATATGTTATTTTTGTGGATAAAATAAAGTAAATATATGTGTAAAGATGTATCTCGTGAGACAGACAAGATATGCCTTACGATGTCTAACAAGATATGTCATGCTTACAATGTCTAACAAGATATGTCTCGTACGTGGAAAAGGTCACCTGGGGAAGATGTTTTGAGTGCGTGTAATTGCACAGTTTAAAACAAGTTCGTTAAAGTCTTTTTCCCACGTAATTTGTTTACAGCTTTTTTTAAACTGTGCAATTGCAAACACTCGAAATATCTTCTTCTCTATATGATTTTTTCCACGAAACAAATCTTGTTAGACATTATGAGGCATATTTTAGTTTTTTCATATAATGCATTTTAATATCTTCTTGTTGGTGGGTTATTTGATTATTACTATAAATCATAGTTTTGTTTTCAGTAAAAAAAGAATCTTGTAGACAACATTAGCTTTCCGAAAATAATTAATAATGAATATACTTATTTTTGTTTCCGTTGAAATTGATATATATATATATATACAAGTCATAAATTATATTTTGAGATGTTATAAAAGACTTGGTTAAAATATCTGAGTAATGCTTAAAAGTTGGACTACTTAATTGTTTGGCATATAATTAAATTTTCATTTAGATATTTGTTTGTATAATAAAATAAAGCTTATGAAAACATTTTCAAAAAATTATAATATTTATGATTACTAATAGATTTTGTACCAAGTATAATTGAAATATATAAATGCTTACTCATAAATATAATAATTATATAAAGACTTACTCGTAGATTTTGAACCAACTATTTATAACTTCTCAAAATATATCTATGACTTGTATTTCTATATCAATTTCAAAGGGAAAATTTTTATTGCATTCATTATTATTCTGTTATAGTAAAACTAATAGAAAGAAACGATATGATTTATAGTATTAATCAAGTTAGCATAAAAGGAAAAATATTTAAATACAGTATATGAAAAAATAAAATTTACAATAAATGTTAACTGAATATTTTTTTTTTTGCATTACTAATCTATAACAAGAAAACTATATCTGTCTCTTTGCTTTAATGGAAATAAAACTATAGTTTATAGTAATAATTAAGTAACCGTAAAAAGAAAATTATTTAAAAGATTATGCACATGTCATAGATTAAATGGAATAATTTTTTATTTCCTTTCCTACCATCTTTATTTAAAATAATTAGTTTATGCTTTCAGTTAATTTTCAACCACAATAGTCAAATAACATTTACCAATATATATATATATATATATGCTTAATTTATTGGAAACTTTGTTATAAAATCTTCTTTATTATATAAACAAATAAAATTGATATGTAATTATGTGCCAAACAAGTAAGTATTTCAATTTTTAAGTATTGCTTAGAGATTCGAACCAAGTATTTTATCAGATCTCAAAATAAGTGTTATGACTTGTATTTATTTATCAATTTCAAAGAAAAATAATAATTATATGCATTATTAATCTATTATAAGAAATATAATATTTTCTATAATTTTTAAAATATTTTTCTATAAAATGTTTTTAATGAAATTAATTTATGATTTATAGTAACAATACAGGAACAGTAAAAAAATTATGACCCCGGTAAAAAAAAACATTTCTAGCTCTGCATCTAAACTAAACCATTATCCATCCGATCAATGACAAGTGCATAATCTTTTGTAATATTTTTTTATTTTTATGGTTACTTGATTATTACTATAAATCATAGTTTGAATCACTCTTCATTTTCCTCATTTTATCTTCAACTCCCATTTATTTATCGTACGCTTGCAGGATTTTGTAATAAAATTCTAATTTGAATTGTGTTCTTTGAGAAAACTATAATTAAATAAAAGCTACAGGTGTTGCAAATTTTATCAAAAACAAAATGTATATATTTAGTTCAACGTTATTAAATGTCCACGCAACGACATTAAATTACTATACATTTTTATCAAAAAGAAAGAAAGAAAAAACTAAATGTACATAACATTTGTCACTATAAAAATTAAACAAGTCGAACTTAATATATTGATAAGAACTTTTTAGTAGTGTTGTAGCGTTTGGAAATCATTTAAAAGATAAGATAGAAAGAATAAGAGACCTAAATTTCTCTCCCTCTCTCTATCTCTCTATTTTATCCACTCAATTTTATCCACTCACACCATCACCATGGACAAAACATCTTTCTCTAGCAACGAAGGCAAACCAATAAGATGCAAAGCAGCAATATGTAGAAAACAAGGAGAAGCTTTGGTGATAGAACACATCCAAGTGGATCCACCTCAAGCTTACGAAGTTAGGATTAAGATTTTATGTACGTCTCTATGTCACACTGATATTACTTTCTGGAAACTAGACAGTGTAAGTTTACATTATATCTCAAAGTCAACGCATAATCTTTTTATTCATAACTCGATTCCTCTGATCCTTTTTTCTAATTTTTTCCCAGCCACCACTTTCAAGGTTTCCTAGGATTCTAGGACACGAAGCAGTCGGGTGAATATTCATATGCTTCTTCAATTTCAGTTTACACTCATTTTCAAGAATTTGCATAATTACTTTAATTTTTGTATGTTTACTTGTGTTTGTAATATATCAAGTGTGGTAGAGAGCATTGGAGAAAACGTGGAAGGATTCAAACAAGGCGATGTAGTTTTGCCAGTGTTTCATCCTTACTGTGAAGAATGTAGAGATTGCAAATCTTCAAAAACCAACTGGTGCGCCAAATATGCCGACGATTTTATATCAAACACAAGAAGATATGGAATGGCTTCAAGATTCAAAGATTCTTCGGGAGAAGATATTCACCATTTCTTTTTTGTTTCGAGCTTTTCTGAATATACAGTCGTAGACATCGCACATCTTGTCAAAATCTCTCCGGAGATTCCTGTTGATAAAGCGGCGTTGCTCAGCTGCGGTGTCTCCACAGGTATCTTATCTTATCTTCTTCATACTTCTTTAGTTACTTTCTTAGGGTTGTTATGCTTGTTTTAAATTTTACCAGGGGTGAGAGCATAAAAGAAAGTAGAGAATAGGGGTGGGATTGTTATTTATAAGAAGTTAGAGAATGTGACTTGGATCTTGGACATTTAATAATTAATGGTGGTGTGCCAAGTGGAGCAGGACTTGGAGCAGCTTGGAAGGTGGCTGACGTAGAAGAAGGCTCCACCGTTGCAGTTTTTGGCCTTGGTGCTGTTGGACTTGCGGTATCATTTTCTTTTCAATATTCTACTACCTATTTTGTGTGGTCTGTAGTTATAATACTTTTCTTTTATAAAGGAAATAAAAAAGTATTAAGTCTAGTTAATTAGTTATGTATATACATTATACACGTTGGTTTTTTGGGGTCAAATTTATATATACATTGGTTATTTGCTAATTTGTAAATAAACAATTTAGATGATTTGGTAATAGGTTGCAGAAGGAGCTAGAATGCGTGGGGCTGCAAAGATCATTGGTATTGATCTCAATCCTGATAAATTCGAGCTAGGTAAAGTCGTGTTATAGTTTCACTTTCACTTATATAGTTTTTTCTCTTTGAGTTTTAAAAGTCACTCTTTTATTTGTGGCCTTAATTATTCTGACCACGTCGCTGTTTAAATATAAAATGTGATGTTAACACTGTACAGTGTTGTCGACTGTGGTTGATCTTCTTCTTCTTTATATCTATTAGAAAATTTGGTGAAAAGACTATTCAGGGCTACACTCAACCTGAAAAAATTAGTTGAATGATAAATAAAAAATTCGGATAAAGAAAGAGGTCAAATATATTAATTTATTGCTGGTTTTTGTTATGTCATAAACAACATTTCCAGTGAATACACATAAATTTCAAATAGTTTCAAAATATAATATATATTTTTTATACCGATGATTAAGACAATAATAAAGTTCAATCATTTATTATAAAATAACTAGAGAAATAAATCACACTTTTGCTTTGAAGATGTAAATCATCACTTACAACAATAACAAAAAAAAAAGATTATCATTTAATATCAAAGGGAAATAATATTATTCATCATATATAAACCATTAACTAAACCTATAATTATTTACATTGAACAGGTAAGAAATTTGGTTTTACGGATTTCATCAATCCTAGCTTGTGCGGAGAAAAGAAGATTAGTGAGGTAAGTTATCTATTACCTAATATCTTACACCATTTCATATATGCTTTTTAGATTTTACGTCAGAACTAAACCTTGTAGTAATTAATTTATTCACCATAAATAATAATTTGTTTTTTGGACAATACAAAAAAAAAAAGGTGATTAAAGAAATGACAGGAGGAGGAGTTGATTACAGTTTCGAGTGTGTTGGCTTAGCTTCTTTACTAAACGAAGCTTTTATAAGCACTCGCACGGTACGCTTATACCGGATCCTGTCGAATTTCAGTCAGTTCAACATCATTTAAATGGTTAACCAAAACCGGTTTTACAATTTAACAATGTCTTTAACAATCGAATATATAAAAACAGGGATCAGGAAAAACGATAATGTTGGGGATGGAGAAACATGCAGCAACAATATGTTTGGGTAGTTATGATCTTCTTAGAGGCAGAATTGTTTGCGGAAGCTTCTTCGGTGGTCTGAAATCCAAACTAGATATCCCAATTCTCGTGGATCATTACCTCAAAAAGGTGTAAATATCAATACATGTTATATTTTCTAACCTATATGTTAGGTTTTCACGAGATTTAATATTTCTTTTAATATTGCTTGCAGGAGCTTAATTTGGATAGTTTTATAACACATGAACTGAGTTTTGAGGAAATTAATAAAGCTTTCAGTTTATTAGAGGAAGGAAAGTCTCTCCGCTGCATTCTATGGATGGATAAGTAAATTAAATATTACATCAAAACGTTAAGCTGGGCCAACGGAGCTCTTTGTGTTTTTCTTATATTTTGTTTTCCATGTTGAAAATATTTTTGTTATCAAATTCAAATATACATCCTTTTGCGTTAAGCATGATGAAAAACAGATATTCAAGTTTTGACTTAGCATATCCGGTCAAATGAATAGATATCTAAATAATGGTTCAATCTCAGCTGATGTTCGTGGTGAATTTGGCTGAGGATTACGTGTCAAATTAAGGTCATGGCTACTATGATCAGTCTAAAGCCTCCACCTCTCTCGTCTTCAACAATGTGTTTGTGTTTCTCTTCTTCTTGCACGTCTTCAATAATTATGTTAATTAATTAAACAGAAGATTAGTTGGCTTTCAACTTTGTATTAACCACCACTTCGAAATATCTTTTTATTGATACGCACAATCTCAAGGCCATTTTAAAAATAGATTATAAGACAAAAGAAAGGTAGACCATAATAGAGAGGGCCTATGTATAGCTTTAAATAATTTTGCAATAAATTAGACACGTACGTGGTTATTGTGTACTCCATACATAAATGATTCGATTATTAATAATACAAAATACGTTATTGATCGAAACTAGGTGATCGTTTTGCAGAGACAAGATAAACAAGAACAACTACTCTCTCTCTCTCTCTCTCTCTCTCTCTCTCTCTCTCTCTCTCTCAGATCCACTCCATTATTGGTGATCATAATCAATCATTCACCATGGACGATGCATCATTCTCTAGCAGTGAAGGAAAGCCAATTCGATGCAAAGCAGCAATCTTACGAAAAGCTGGAGAAGCTTTGGTGATCGAAGAGATTAACGTAGATCCACCTCAAGCTTATGAAGTTAGGATTAAAATCCTATGCACTTCTCTATGTCACACCGATGTTACTTTCTGGAAACTAGATAGTGTAAGTTTTACACTAGAATCACAAAGTCAACGCAAAAAATATTCTTCAAAACTCGATTTACAAATCTTTTTAACTTTTTCCAGGGACCCCTTGCTAGGTTTCCTAGGATTTTAGGACATGAAGCAGTCGGGTGAATGAATCTTCAACTACTGTTTTAACTTCATGTTTTCACTCTTGATCTTTGTTTGATAAGGTGTTGTAAATAATTCAGTGTGGTCGAGAGCATTGGAGAACACGTGGATGGATTTAAACAAGGCGACGTCGTTTTACCAGTGTTTCAACCTCAATGTGAAGAATGCAAAGACTGCAAATCTTCAAAAAGCAACTGGTGCGCGAGATATACCGACGATTTCTTATCAAACACGAGACGATACGGAATGAGTTCAAGATTCAAGGACTCTTCAGGAGAAGTGATTCACCATTTTATCTTTGTCTCGAGTTTTTCTGAATATACCGTCGTAGATATTGCACATCTTGTCAAAATATCTCCTGAAATCCCCGTTGATAAAGCAGCCTTGCTCAGCTGTTGTGTCTCCACAGGTTAAATTATCTTTCGTTTCATAGTCTTGTAGGGTTGATTATGATAGTTTTAAATTTATCCGAGGTTAAAACATAAACAAAAGTACATATTATGGGTTTGGGATATAAATTTGATAATGAACCGTAGGAATTGGAGCTGTGTCAAAGGTGGCTGACGTGGAGGAAGGTTCAATCGTAGCTATCTTTGGCCTTGGAGCTGTTGGACTTGCGGTACTTAATAATTTTTCTTTCTATGTTTGGAAATATAAGTTACATTAATAATTTGTTTGTATATAGTATTTGCAAAATCATAGTCACATGATTTAAAAGACTAACGAAAAAAATGATTTGGTATAAATAGGTTGCAGAAGGTGCCAGGCTACGTGGAGCTGCAAAGATCATCGGTGTGGATCTCAATCCCGACAAATTTGAAATAGGTTTGGTGGATCTAATTCTTGCAATTTTTTTTATTTTTATGGATCTACTAATTTCTTATTATAATATTTTTATATAAACATATTGGTTCAATAATATAATAATTAATATCGAGTAGGTAAAAAATTCGGAATCACGGATTTCGTTAACTCTGCTTTGTGTGGAGAGAAGAAAATTAGCCAAGTATGTTTTCAAATCGTTATACTGTATAACGTTTTCAAAATTTCAATTAATTATGAAAATGTAATTGTTATATCCATTATGAAAATTAGGTGATAAACGAAATGACGGAAGGAGGAGTTGATTATAGTTTTGAATGCATTGGTTTAGCTTCTATAATGGAGGAGGCTTTCAATAGCACTCGCACGGTATGGTTTTTACCGGTTTGTACTTGGTTTAGCATCATTACATAGATAAACCGAAATCTCTTTTTGGTATTAATTTGTTTTTAGGGATCGGGTAAAACGGTAATATTGGGGATGGAAAAATATGCTATGCCAATAAGCTTGGGAAGTTATGATCTTCTGAGAGGCAGAAGTATAAGTGGAACTTTATTTGGTGGTCTGAAACCTAAACTTGATATTCCCATTCTCGTGGATCGTTATTTAAAAAAGGTATAAATTAATCTATTTTTATAGTTTACGTGATTATTTATAAAAGTAACAAAAACATGTGATTTCTTTTTAAATTGCAGGAGCTTAATCTGGATGGTCTGATTACACACGAACTAAGCTTTGATGAAATTAATAAAGCTTTCGATTTGTTAACGGAAGGAAGCTCTATCCGTTGCGTTCTATGGATGGATAAATAATTGTTTTATACTATAATTTGATCTTTTTTTCTGATCTATATCCAAAACACCGTTATCAAAAGATGATATTTATAAATGATCATATGTATTTTCATTTGTTGAGGATTTGGTTATTTTGCTTTGGTTTATGGTGGAAGATAAACATAATTCGCGCCTAGCTTCTTCAATGGTTTATATATGGTGTGAAACGTGTGATCCGTTCATGTAAATTGTTTTCATTTCCAAAATTATTCATTCAAAATGTTTCTGTAATATAAAATTTCCAAATAAAGAAATAACATTGGTTTATTCAAACGTACTCATTTCATCCGAATTTTAATCCTCTTGAACTTGCTACACAAACTTACAAAACTCATTTACAAACTAAACAAACTTTGAAAACTTTATGTATTGGGCCTTGAAAACTCATTTATAAAGCAAACTTAAGAAATTAAGGCCCAATTCATTTTAAACAAAACACAGTCGTTTTGTCTGTAAGGAAATAGCCAGATAGGTCCTTGAGAAAGAGAGAGCCTAAAACCTAACAATTTATCTCAGAGTGTTATCATCAAAAGATTCCATCTCCGATCTTCGTCCCTGAAGAATCTCTGAGTTTCTTTTGACTACACAACTTCAATGGCTGAAGCTCCGGCTGCTCAAACTCCGTCTCTCTCCGAGGTTATTATTCTTCATCTTCCTCATTTCTCATTTCCTCCTCTGTGCTGTTTAATCTCGCCGATCCTCAGTTTCATATTATCTTCGTTCAATCTACTGAAGAATGAGCTGATTCTCTTTGATTTTGAATCTAAAAGTTTGATTTTTTTGCATGTGTTTATACCACTTCGTTAGATCTGATTCAATTCTAATTTGATTTATCATTTCAGAACAAATGAAATTAGATTCCTTTCTCTCTTTTTACAATTACTTGATTGATTTACCAAAAAAAATTGATTTGAACTGGTCAACAAGATTGGATTTTTTTTGTTCTAGCTGATATTTGCTTTGAAATCCAAATATTTCTTCATTGTAAATAAGATTAATAGCTTATGGAATGATTGTGTTAAAGTTATTTGTAACAAATTTGTTGGTATCATTTGGTCTAACATTTTGAAACACTTTTTGGACTTGTGATTAATGTTGCAGCAATATCATTTGGAGAAAGAAATGAAGCAAGACACTAAAGTAGTGGCACCAGAAGTTACTACACAAGCTGAAGAAGAAGTTAGCAAAGACCAAGCTAAGGATGAATCTCCTGCTGAGGAAGCGGTTTCTGCGGTTGAAGAGAAGTCTGAATCTCCTGAAGTGACTTCTGAGGCTCCTCCTGCTGCAGCAGAAGACAATGCTGAAGAGACTCCTGCTGCTACTGAAGATAATAATAATGACGAAAATTCGAGTGAAGTAGTTGCTGAGGAAACTCCTGATGAGATCAAGGTATATTGTAGTAGCCATTCACCATAGAAAGATACTTGCTTTGATGCGCTTTGTTATTTTCATTGTTCAAGTTTGCTGATGTTGTGTGTGTTTACAGCTTGAGACAGCTCCTGCTGATTTCCGTTTCCCCACAACAAACCAAACGAGGCATTGTTTCACTCGTTACATCGAATATCACAGGTGAAGAACTGGGTTCACTGTGGTTTTCCTTTTGTCTAAAACTCTTATCTCGTCTAAGTCTTGTGATTGTTTTCAAATCTCCAGATGTGTAGCCGCTAAGGGTGATGAAGCTCCAGAATGCGATAAGTTTGCAAAGTTTTATCGATCTCTTTGCCCCAGTGAATGGGTATACTTTCCATTAGACTTTCTTCACTCCTTCAGTAGTTCCATTGACTTGATAGATTATACTGATTAGTTAAAATAAGACCTTTAAATATACTGCTTAACTCCATTCTTGGGATGTTTTCGTTGTTCTGTTTCTTAATACTGTGAACTCTTATCGTTTTGTGTATGTTGTTGCAGGTTGATAGGTGGAACGAGCAAAGAGAGAATGGAACATTCCCAGGTCCTCTTTAAGACTGTTACCTGAAGAAGAATCATATTGCCATCATGCTCTTTGCTGTGTTACCTTCATGATGTCTCCCAAAGTACACTGCAGAGTTTAATAAGATTTTACAAAACCAGCACCTCTGGTTCCCTCCATCATAAAATGTGAGAATTTAACAAAACTTATAATCTCAATTTTCTCTTATATTTACAATCAAGTTTTGAGGATCATCTGATTCTGATTTGTTGTTCTTCCTGATTTATACAATCCCATGGTGAACTTCAATTCTTAGTATCGGATACATTTTGCCTTCTGTTTCTCTAAGGTTGCATATATAATATTTATCATTATTCTTCCAATCAAAAGAAAACATTGGGAGATGCATTTAAGTTTTTCATAATTTGGAGACAAGGTTCATAAACAGAATACTTATTCTAATTGTAACTAGAAATGCATCTTGAATATAGATTAGAGTATAAAATAGAAACATGTTTTCATGTTTTGAAAACGTAAAAACTGGTAAATTTTGTATATCATTAATCACCAAACTGTTTGATCACATCTGGTTCATTAACAAGAAGTCGCTTTCACTATAATACTATAACCTATAATATGCCTCTATTAATATAACTAATTGAAACTGGATCCCCAATGCTAGAAAAATCCACTTCTCATATCCATTATTTCGTTTTACTTCGGTCTCTCTGGCAGAGACAGTCCGGTAATGGATTCTCGTAGAAAGATTCCTCAGAACGATGTCTCTCCAAACCCTTTGTTCCTGAAACAGGCCCTTTTCTCCTCCTCGGTGATCCTTGTCTGTATGTTACCTCAATAATAAGAGTGATCACTTACTTACATTATGGAGATAACTATTACTGTCTGAAAATGTTGGATTTTTGCTTACCGTGTTTTGTGAATCTCTATGATTCTTTCATACACTTTCCGGTTATCTTTCTCAGCTCCTCTCTCAATTTTGTCTATCAACCTAACAATACTTTTCCTGAATCATAAATATCAACAAAATGTAAGCAAACAAGATTCCATGACTTAGAAAACCAAAACAAAACAAAAAAACACAAGTTTCACCTGTCTGGAGAGATAGTTTTCCGGTGACCAAGAAACCGGCGATGCCCTTCAACAGCTCTAGCCATGTTTCCGCTATAGGACGGAATAAAAACATCGCTTTCGACGGAAACAATGTAGTCAAGTGCAGCCATTTGAGTTGAATGGTTCATAAAAGGCTTAAGCTCTTCTTTTGTTGCCAATTTTTCCTTTCATTAACCATAAAAAAGGATCAGTCTTTTATTCAATCCCATTAGTTAATAATCATAAACACCCAAAAGCTTAAAACTTTATAAGTACCTTACTCATTAACATGGAGAAACGAGAGCCTAAAGTAGCTAACCGAGACTCACCACCATAAATCTCACCAGCAGCTATATATATAGGTGTGTTTGATGAATATCCAAGAGCTGTTAGCAAAATTCCAACTTCTTTTGGAGTCAATGGGCAATAACCTTTGAGTCTTTGTATTCTTCCATCAATGTCTTTAACTTTCCAATACGCTGTATTCTTCCTAAACAAGCAATCTTCTTATTCAAAAAATGCCAATCCGCCAAAGCAAATTACACCAAGAAAAGTATATATTTAGTTTTGGTTTACCTTATCTTCCGTAGCTCAGCAGCTTCAGAAGCAGAAAAACCGTGGTTGCAACCGCTGAAAGCAAGCATGTCTTTCTCGAATCTCAAATGTAACGCTATGTATAGACCATAAGACCTCATCCTATCAACTAAAAGCTGCAACATTTATCATAAAATCAAAACTTTAGAGAGGAAGATATGTGACATGAGATGGTTAATAGGTAAATCAATAGTTTTTTACTTTTCCCATTGATTTGATTTTAGTAGAGAATCTTAGAGCCTCGTAACAAGCACGGCAACGTAGCTTCTGGATATCAGGAGGTAGATTGTTGTTTGCTAGACGAGAATCGGATTTGGCTGCTCGGATCACTTTGTACTCATCCCACATGCTAGCTATCTCATTTTGGTAGTAACTTAATCCTGAATAGCTTTTGAAATGCTTAACCACTTTTGTGAGTCCATCAATACCTTTTGGAAGCTTCTTGATAACTCTTATATCTTTAGATAAAGCATTGATGAAGTGATCTTCATCAAAAACATCTGAGAATTTGCTGCCAGAAACAAAACAGGATTTAGAAAATACTAAGACAAGAAGAAGAAAAACAAAACAAAAAGAGTATGGTAACATAGTGTTAACCTAGTATCTTGCCAGAAAGATCGTTTATCGAGCTCCGGGACTACAAGTGTAGCATTTATAATACGAGCTATAGCTACCATGTCACATATCTGTAAATTGTTCAATGGAAGAAGAATGATTCAACCATAAGTATTTCATACACAAAGAGTACTAATATATACTTACCCCAGCACGCATCTGGTTAAGGCCGCCATTTGTGTGAACAAGAAGATAGCCTCTAGATTCCATTGGAGCTGAAGAACCAAGTGACAAGAGCGTATGGAAAAGATTTGAGTCATGAGTCAACACAAGGCTCTACAGAAAGAAACCATATAAGACTGTTTTGTTTTCTCACATGTGTAGTTATGATTGGGATTGACACAAGGGAGGAAATTGCGGTTTGGTGGAGGTTTCCAAAGCTTGTCAAAATCCGGTATCTTGCTTGTCAGGTTCAACTGTCAAATCTAAAAGAGTGAAAAACACGAAAGAAGCATGATCCTTCTTCTATTCAAAACAATCAAAATTTTCTTTTGTCCTACTGTCCTTAGGTTAGCACAATACTTCAATCTTGAAACTCGATCTACGCATCATATAACAATTTTCTTGATTTTCTGAATTACTAAACACACTAATGATTTACTTGCAAGCAACTAATTTGACGCCTTCCATAAGTTGCACCAAGAATCAAAAATGTAAGAAATTTTCAAACCTTGGAGGAAGAAGGAGAGCTTGTGGAGATATGTGGAGGAACCAGCTCGGATTTTTTGACGTGTTCCGAGGTTAAACTTTGATACTGAATCTCATTGCAAAAGAATCAGCCATAAGTTATAAAGAAACCACATTGATAGCACAAAGTTCAAAACTTTAATCCAAACAAGAAAGATCGTAAAGATTGAACCTTTGGTTTAGAGATGAAAGGAGTTTCAATCGATTCAAGACGAGAGAGGTTCTTCGTCAAGCTCTGTTCTGAGATGGATTTGTTGTGATTGATGATATCTCCTCTCTGTGGAACAGATAAATCAAAACCAGAAACAATCCCAAATCTCAGAAACAGAGTTTAAAGAAGACAACAAACATATCCCAAAACAACACCGATCAAAGCGTTTATTTGAGAGAATAGTTACGGACGCGAGTGTTGTGATGATTAAGGTGAAGCCTGGGGAGTCTATTGAGAGGAGCAACGTAGATGTGTACGAAGAGAAAGCAGAGTAATGTCATTACGCATATGACGCATATTAGCATCCTCCGTATCACGGCCAACACAACCGCCTTCCTCCGCCGCCGCATTACTCTGAAAACGATCCAAACAGCAGCAACATCCAAGAAAGAAAAGGTTCAGAAAAAAACGGATCTTGAATCTTGATCTTCGTCTTCCTGTGTTTTGGTTTTGGTGAGTGATGATGAGCTTTCTACTGCGGGAGTAGATGTATTTGCCAAAAAAGGAAAGTAGAGAGAAGTCAAATATGCCCCCACGATGTTGTCTTAATGCTCTAAATCAACGATCTTGGTTGGTTTGGTTTTGGTCACGTGACGTTTGACCTGATCTATATAGAGAGAAGAATTGCGTTATTATGCGTGTGAGGAGATGATTTCTAATTTTAACAATGGGACACCTTTCGTAAGCAACCATATAAATTTAATTTATTGCAAACAAGAAGATTTAATTCATATTGACGATCAAAAGAAAAACCCCATTGTCTGTTTGACCCCAATAAAATAAAATAAAAACGAATTCACATTATGTGTCTCATCAATGTAATCGTACAGAGAGTGTTAAGTGACTTAGGTCCATAGGCAATGTATTTGAGAATATCGTTTCAAAAAAGAAAATAAAGAGTACATTTTAGCGATTAAATGTTATGTAAAGTTTGTGTTAACCCAATAAGCCATACTTCATGTGTTTGTGTTTGTGGGATCAAATTCACAATTGTTATTCCCTTCTTCTTTAAATTTTTTTTCAAAATGAAAGGGTTAATAAGCTATGTTTATCTTTCATCTGTAAAATATGTGATTAGATTGACATAGTTGAATAGCTGACAAAACAATCATAAAGATAACAACAACTTTATCAAAAAAAAACAACAGAAAAACTCTTGTTCTTAGATTCCTGTTGAAACTAATATTTTAAGTTCGTTTGATTCATATCAACAATAAGGAAGGAGTTTAGAGTTCTTCTAATCAAGATGAATATATTTATAAGGGTTCTGCTCAAATGCTTTATACAACAAGATCATACGACACAAGAAAATAATTATAGAATTTTAAAAGAAAAATAAAAGAAAATTCGGAATTAGAAAAAAAAAAGATAGAAAAAAAATACCAAAACCCAGTATAAATGGAAATCATATCACACGCTACATCAAATAGCTTAGTGCTAATTTTTCCTGTCTGCAAAGCCCGGCTTCGAATCCATGTGGGAGTACAATTTATTTTGCATATTAATTCTATAAAATCGTGGAATTCTCACTATATATATATTCGAAATCGTAGTTTATGATCGGAAATTCATTCACTTTCACTTCAATCTAAGATACGTAGTATAATACAAAATATCATTTTTATATAATTGTTAAAAAGTTCATTAGTTACATTAAAAATAAGTTACAACCCAGAATCTCCTCATATCTCAGTACACAAACACATTGGGATGGCATGGTTGATTTGATGAATCACAATATATGCTTCAGCTATTTTTATTGAAATATTTCTATCAAACAACAAATTATACCATATGACGAGAGAAGAATGGTAGAAGACATGGCGAATATTCCACTCATTCTTCTCAAATGGCAAAAATCATCGATTAAACTATTCGAAACAAATTATCATTTATTAGAGATATGGAAGAAACTCGTATGAAAAAAGAATGTAACAATGGTTTGCCACCCGATAAATATTGTGGAAGATTAAAACTCTTTGTGTCCAAGTTCAATCTATGAAACATTTTGATGTAATAAGAACAATTTGTTTGGTTTGAATATAATTTAACATTCATTAAAAAAAATAAAATATATATATATATATATACACGTTTTAACAATTTTTGAGCTAGTGTTTGACTTTGCTACTTCATTACCAACGAGAAATTTAGACGAACACGAAAATAGCCAGTAGGGACTAATTTGTATTGACATGGTACGGAGAGAAGAATCATTACACACATCACATGCGAGAGACAGAGATAAAAAGAAAGAATGTTCGTGGAAAACGGCTTAGTAGATCTTCGAATCAGTACGCAGACATGAACTGGCCACTTCTATATTGTACGTCTATCTGTACAACTACAAACCCACTCAACATTTCGTCTTAACTCGCTCTTTTAACGTTTAGTCATCTCCATTAATATCTCTTGTTGTACTAATAAGATAAACATTAAAACGGTGACAATTACCAAATCCTTTAGTCAACGTGAAGAGAACGTTTGAATATAGATTAGTGAATTGTGAGTTTGTGATCAACCCTTCCTTCCAAGTTCCAAGTAAATTACAACTGGATTTCTTGGAAATTATATAAATATACAGAGAATTATACGTTTGTAATATGATATTCGGCTTGTGCGGATTATTAATTACTGCCATTTTAAAGTAAATTTAATTGTAAATTTATGTAAATATTACGACACGGCAACTTAGTAAATTTGACCAGCTGTAATACGAAAACCTGAATAAATGAAGTCTTGTCCCCTCGGCCCTCACCGTACATTAATTCATCTGCCAACTGTAATGTCATGTGCCAACCAATCATAGCAATCTCTGTATTTTTTTTTTCCATTCTCACATGTTATTTATTCATATTGAATCACAAAAAGACACTGTAAATTAATCACATTCTCCGTATAATTCAAGAAATATAAATCAAGTCGTTTCTATTTGGAGTGCATTCTATAGTAATTTCTTTTTAAATCTTTCTAGTAACCAAGAAATAAAATGCACATAGTTTTTTGTAGCTTGATTAGATCTTCTTGCGTTTATTAAGACTCTGAAGGGTGAAAAAAAACAGAGAAGAAAAATGTGATAAATATATGATTACAGAAATAATCTGGAGAGGAAGCTTTGTTTCTTAACAAGCTTCTTTTTCTTCTTATTAATAACGATCTCACTGTATCGATGTTGTAGAGGAGACAAACAAGAGGATACAGAAGAGTGATAAGAAGATATAGCCGTCGAAGAATATTCTGATTCTGATTCTGAAGAGGAGGAAGAGCGAGACGACGCTGTTTTAGCCACGTTTTTTGAAGAAGACGAGCTCATGCTTGCACTATAGTCATGGAAATCGATAGATAACTTGGAGAGACTCTCGTTGAGACAGAGAGAACAGATTCCAGGAGATTGTCTATGCTTCGGATGTTTCTTGCATGAATAGTTGTTGTCTGAAGAAGAATCTGATGATCTCTTTACCGTGAGAGTCTTGGGTTTTGATTCTGTTGTTGTTCGTATTGATCTTCTGTTTCTGCTACTGATGAGGAAAACGTTAGCCATTTTTGAAAGTTGTGGTGACCTAATTTGATTTATGTTTTTCGTCTAGTCGTCTTCGTGTGTTTGTGTTTATTTATAGGTGCTTTGCAAGCTGGTTTATGATCTCTATTTTGATGTTTCCGAGAAATTTCTTAATTATTTATTTATTTCCTAAAAAGCCCAAAAAAAAACATTAGTCACTAGTTCATATTTTATGATATTGTATAAATATAAAATATTAATCTATTTGAAGCAGTTAAGAAAAAAGACAATTAAATTGTAAGAAATTGAAAGTGTTAGGTCATTCTTCCATTATATCGACCAATGTACATAACTTTATCAATGTCTCAATGTTATTTATGTTTTCCTATTGTATTTTTCTTCTTAACCAAAACGTATTAGCCAAATTATTTGTACTAGTGTCCTCGTTTGTATCACACAACAAACAGATTCAAATCCACAACAAATAGAATTTTCTATATAGTTAAAACGTATACAATTAATAAAATTATACTAGAAATCTTTAAATAAAAACTTTACATATATACGTCAAAAAAAAACTCTACATAAATAATAAAAAACCTTCGAAATCTCCGTCATTTAATCACCATCTCGATCTTGGTTAGAACAAACAAATATTATTCTGTTGTTGCGTTGGTTCGTGGAGAGATCTGGAGTGGTTACAATGTTTTATTTAGATGGACGGCTTAGATATACGAGACATTCAGTGGGCTCCAACTAATTAGGTGAGACGGTGGATCTGATGCTTTCGGACTTATAAGTTTGTTTTGTTTGTATGATTGAATTTGAAGACTCCTAATTTGGTTTGATGAAGGAAAATAATAATAATACTCCTAATTTGAAGATAACACGCATTCAAAACAAAATGTCAACTAAGAACAAGCCTAAACATAAACACAACGGCCCAAGTCGCAACCAAAGGCCCTAATGGAGAGGACACAGCCCAAGCAGCACAAGGAATGGCCTGTGTGGTTGTGGGAATGTAACCACCAGCTCCAGTAATCAAAGGAGTTGGTGTAGTGGTGGTGGGGCTACCACCTCCAGTGAAAGGAGTTGGTGTAGTGGTGGTGCCACCGCCTACAGTGTTTGACGAGGACGTTGCAACGGTGATGGCGAGCTTCATACCAGCAGCGCAATGGCCGGGGATTCCACAGATGAAGTAGCGAGGACCAGTGGTCTTGAGAGATATTGTCGTGGTGCCGCTGCTGTCGGACGCAATGGAGTTCCCTAAAAACTTTTGTAGTCATTGTCGCTCACTTCGTCCACTGTGTGACCCGCACCATAGTTGAACACTGAGTAACACAATTACAACTATATCAATGTTATAAATGTTATCGTCGTGTACGTGAACCAGTATATGTTTGTTAAATTTATTTGATTTTCCGTATTTAATTCTATGTAAACAAAAATCATAATGTCATCATAAACATATGACAATAAAGTGAAATTAGGTTCCGAATTAGGGTTTATCTTGGGGTTTCTTTTGATTGCATCACAACCTAATTGATAAATATAATTGTATAGTAGAAAAATGAAGACAACAAAAAAAGTTGTATAGAAAAAAATGAGAGTATCATAAGTCAAGTTTAAGTATCAAGAGAGTGAAGGAGTGAATCACCGATGGTATCGTCGACGGCGAAGGTTTTTCCGGCGGAGAGTGGAGTGTAGTCGGTGCCAAGGGACCAGTTCACCGTAAGAGAGGCGGAGGAGGCAGGTGCGACCATATAGAAGAATATAAGGACAAGGAAAAAATGAAGTGTGCTCATGTTTGTTAAATATAAGGGAATACTATTTCATGGAAATGTATTGTGACTTGTGTGTGTTTTGTTGGAGTTAATTTAGTCGACTTATAAAGGGATTAAACCATGACTTAAGTTTTGGACTTCCCGATATTTTGGAAAAGGACTTTTTTTTTCCTCGTATATGAATGACTAATAGTCTAATATACATGCTTTTGAAAATTTTGTTTTCTTTCTTATTGTCAACAATTTGTACTTACATAAACTAATGCACGAACAAAAAAACTACAGGTTCCGGTCATTCAATAGTCGATTATTTGTTTCACTATCGATTTTGAATGTTAACCGGAAATGGTATCGGAGTTTAATGAGTTTTCTATATATTATATAATAAAATAAGGTTACAATTCGGTGTAATTACAAGATGGTGCCATGTGTCTATAACAAATTTAATGCTTTTGGCATTCTCTAATTTCATTATTTTGTATTTCTTTTCTTTCTAACCAATAATTTTACCTATTGTAAATTGAAAATTTCTTTTAAAAAACTCTCTAAAAATCAAACAACGTTGACCCTAACTCTTAATCACTACAAAAAAACTTAAACTAGATTTCAAATATTTATGGAGAAATATTATTAATAACATAGTTAGATTACAAAGAATAAATAGACTAATAAAATTAGAATAATATGAAACTATGACTATAATACTAAACAATGAACAAAAATATGAAAATGGAACAATCTTATGTAATAAAGTAATTACAATTCTGTGGAGTAACGAGACGGTGTCATGTGTCTCTCACAAATTTGACATTTTATCCTTCTTTAATTTTCTTCTTATATATATATTTTTTTCTAACCAATAATTTTACCTACTGAAATTAAAAATTCCTTTAAAAAATACTCCCCGAAAATCAAACCGAGTTGACTTTGGACTGAGTATTTTGAGATATTTGACTTTTAGAGATAAATTATACGTTATTGAAACATAAATTTTAAAATATTTTTTAAAATCCAATGTAATTAGATTAATAATTTTAAATTTTATACTTAAATCCACTGTTATTAAAAACATGATTAGAATTTGATTTAAAAATTTTAGATGAGATTTGAGAGGATTTCTTAGTAAAAAATACAAAACCAAAATCTCATGGTTTTAAGTGTGATTTCAAAAAATTTAATGACAAAATTTTAATTCACCAAATCATCTCAAAACTCATTAAAAATTAAATCTCTTCAAATATTTAATTCAATACACCCTCCTTAATCTCTATAATTTTTAAAAAAATAGACTTTCAAATCAAAAATTTTAATTACATAGAAACATAGATTAAATAAAACTACCACAATGAATCTAATATAAATTAAAAATAAATATATATTTTTTTTAAATGCTTCCCAAAAATTAAACCACATTGACTCCTTTATTGTAGAAGTGGATTATTTTGATATTAATTATCAATTTTAGATTAATTATAATATTAATTTTTAAAGAAATAACTATAAAAACTTAAATATTGTGTTATTTGAAATACCAAAGTTAGTAACAAATGTGTAATAGTATTTAAATATTTATGGAGAAATACTATATTAATAAAATAGTAAGATTACAAAAAAAAAATTGACTAATAAAATAAGAATAATATGAAACCATTATTATAATACTAAAACAATGAACAAAAATATGAAAAATAGAACAATAAAAACAACATTAAATATTATATATATATATATATTAAGTAATAGAATCCGCGCAACGCGTGGAACTTATGTTAGTATAAAATATAAGGTTTTATTTTTATCTATGTGAAGAGTTCTATCTTGTTTGTGCTGATATTTAAAAGAATTCAGGAGATATGGTTTGTTTTTTAATGATAAAATTTTAGGAATATAAAAGCATTATCGAAACTTTTATACCCTTCTACACTAAAAAAATTTCGGAAAGCCACTTTAACGTACTTACCCTCTTAAGATAACTTTTTGTTTCTTACTTAAGATAACTCTTAGTTTGTACTTAATTAGGTTTTAAAGAAAAATAAGCATAATATTTGGTGGATGATCATAAAAGAGATCGTCATCGGTGATCATCACAAATTCACAATGATTATGTATATTGGACTAATCCAAAAAGAAGGTGGAATTTCCATTCCAAACAATCAGTCAGGCTGATTAGCTCTCTATATATAGTGCCCACTCATTATTAGAAGACTTTGAAATTTTGAAAATACATGCTTGAGGCTTACTCAACCCACAATCTAAGCTAATCAAAAGGTGTTCTATGACTGAGACACAACAACTAATGAATCAACGTGTATGTGTGTCAAATTCAGATTCGGCATAATGTTAAACTTAATTAAATGTGGATCTGTCGTGAGCTAAACAACATTAAATACCACTGTACAGGATCAGGATGACATATTTACCATACAAAGTGCTTCCCGAGCTTGTTAAAGACTTCATCTTTACATCGCACCTACCAAAATCATGTTACGGCTGGTGCAATCCAACAACTCGGTCTCCAAACCTGGATCAAGTAATTTGAACTCTTTTATTGCATACTATGCAATTAGAGAATTTAAAACTTGGTTAAAAGGCCTAGATAGTAGGCCCATTTAGTCGAATCATGACGCTAGCGGTTTTTAAAGTGTATCATTATTTACGGAGAACCAATATGTAGATTCCCAATTAACCTCTTTTTTTCCATGGTTTGAGTTAATTTTTCAAAAAAAAAAAAAAAAAAAGGAAGAATTTTGAAATCTATTTGAAATTCCTTTTCACCATTATTTATCCTTGAAAGGCTAATGCATCAGCTAGTCTTTGACGTGTACGTAGTTAGTTTCTAATAGATAGGAAATAAAAATTTGTTCATAAATATTATGTCTATTTTTCGTGCACCTATTTTATTTTTTATTTTCATGCCCATAATATGTTTTAAGAGAGTGGATCAATAGAGTTACAAATACAATAAACAAATAAATCTGAATACGTCTAACAAAAAGATAAAGATAAAGCTGCAAAATAGTGAATCTAAGCATAAAACATACAAAAAAAGCTGCTGAAGAGAACAGTCGGCTATATTAGATATATATGATGAAAAAGCCTTTTCACATAAGATGTTTAAATCATATCAATAGGCTTTACTTTTACTTTCTTCTTCCAATAATACGTCGTTCTGCTGTTTGCTTTTTAACCCGAAAAGTGAAATAGAGGTTCTTTGATGGGTCTTCATGATAAGACAATGATCATCATCTCTCTTCTTCCATGAATTCCACGTACTGCTGATTTTTGTGTCCCAAATTAACTATATATATTTAAACCCCAAAAACATTGTTTGTTATATTATGATCACTGTAGTATTTTGCTCAGTGTTTTTTTTTTCACATGCTATCTCGGGAATGAAATATGGTCAAATTTTTCCCAGAGTATAGCGCAAAAAAAAAAAACAATCGCTGTAACTTGTTACTTAGGTTTAAACTTCAAATTAACTATACAGAACCATATATTAAAAATCTTTAGTTTAAGTTTTTGGAGGGTTCAAGTGGGGTTTTTGGTCCATCTACATCCATCATATATATGGTTCATGTCTCGAGGTGAAAGTGAAAATGGTTTGATTGTCCATGAATAGTTATGGTCGGCTAATGATATATATTAAGATCCAATATAACCTATAAAAATTAATTTTGATTGTCGGGTATTTTCGATAAATAGGTTAATCACCTTTGAAATCAAAAGTATAAATTGTCCACTGTCTCATGAGAATGTTAAAATTTTGTGGCTAAAGGTATAAAAGTTGAACCCACAATATTTAAAAAGTTCCAGAAAAAGATGAAAACCTCTTTGCACTAAAGAGCCATAATTTTTTTCTTTGAAATCATCATACACAACACAACCCTAAAGATCACTGAGAAGAGGCCATTAATTGGCCCCCAATGTCACCTATTTAATAACAATTGTCAGTCTTTCTTTTTTCAAATATTAGTAACATAAGATAGAGATCACCAAAGACAACTGATTCATTACAGCAGACAAAAATGAAACTTACATTAAAAAAAAAAAACTATAAAACTATACAAATTACATAATTTTCTATTTCAATTATTTAAAATAAATATACGGAAAAAGGAAAAAGAAAACAAAAAAAAACAAACTAATCTATTGGGTTAATTATGATTCTTCTTGAATCCTTCTTATGATTTGATTCAAAGCTGTTGCAATGTCGTCAACAGAACTCAGTTGGCTCCCTTCTTCGATCTGAGCAAACCATTTTTATATCATAAATTAAAAAAATTTATAATAACAATTCTTAAAAAGGTTCAAACTGACAAAAAAATGGATATTTAAAAATAAAGTACTACTATGTATTTTGTCTCGAAACGAGCTAATGAATCATGTTCCCTGAAACAAGTGGTGGCCTCACTTCGTTGTCCGTACACATTGCCTCTACAATTCTCTATGACCACCAAACATCCACAGTATATAATTCACACACACACACACAAACAATTATTCAAATCGTGCATATAGACCAACACATATTCGTATTTCATTTATTAGGTTTGGTCCCCATCATTCTTACAAGCAATAAAAAAAATAATGATGATTTTGAGTTTGACCCACAACTATTGAGGCCAGCCTTACGTAACCACAGTAAGTAGAAAAAAAACAAAGAGAATGATTTTTCATTTTTCGTTGCAAACCTTTTTCAAGCCCAGACATAACCATAACTAGTACTAAACCAGTTTTTTCCCCCAACAATAAGAGACAAAAAAACAATCAATAAACTGAAACCATATGCATCACTCAGTCAATAATCAATCTTAAGTATATAAACTCATGATTAACCCCAAAATCAAGCAAGTATTAAATAAAATCATAATAATGAAAAACGGAAAATGTAAAACATGGAAAATATATACGTACGTACCTTGATGCTAATGGAGTAGAGAATCGAGTTGTCGAGAGTGGAGACACTGAGATGAAGAAGAGTAAGTCGTAGGCTCTGTATGGAAGTCACGAGCTTAAGAAGCTGCCTTGGCTTCGTCTTCGTCATTATCTTGATGTTCGCGTGGCTTTCCGACACCGTCACCTCTATCTCCGCCGGTGAAGATGAGATTTCCATTACTGATGACTTTGTCTTCGAGTACTGAGGGAAAGTGAAGAAATCTGAGTAGGGACCCATCAATGAGCTAGTGCTAGTGTCGGCTCCTTCGGCTTCATGTATCGTGGTCCTCTTAGGCTCCATAGATTGTAAGATATGCTCTAACTCCTTCACGTAGTTAATGGCTCCTCCTACTATCGACGCTTGATCTCCCTTTACCACCAAAACCCGTTCAAAATCAGATATATATGTTTTCAGTTTATAAAAAAGATTGAAAAAATCGTATAATTAGTTACGTACACACGCATCACGCTAAACAAAAATATATAGTACTTGTATATTAACGCATATGCTCAATTATTCTCATACTTTTTGAGGGTTATAGACGTTAATAAATAGTACTAAAAACGATTCTTTTTATTTGTTTGGTTTAAAGAAACCTCAAAATACGCAAAAACTGAGTAGCAAGGAAGTAAAACAAGGGCACACATACTTGAAAAAGACTAAGAAGAAATATAGTATCTAAGTGTGCGAGTAACTAAAGACTAAATTACCCTTTGAGCATATGACGACGGCATTAGAGAACGTAGCACAGCGAGGTACTCGTTCATCTGTTTCCGGCGATTTCTCTCTACGGTGATATGAGTCATTCTCTGGTTCTCGATCTCTTCCTTGTTCTTGCCGCTCCTTGTTCTTCTCCTCTTCCTCCTTTGATGCAGTGGAGGATGGTTCTCCATATCAATGGTGGGAAGACCAAGGTCTTTTTCCAGTGAAGTGATTAAAGGGTACCGATCTTTCCCTAACGTATCAATGTTGCCCTTAGGCCTCTTACCATGTTCGACAAAGCTCTGTTGTTGTCTTGATGTATCAATGTTGTTCTTCGTATCTTGAGCTTCCTCTTCTTGATAGTATAAGTCATGGAATATAAAATCTTTGCAATTAAAGATGTATCCGAATGGATCTTGGGGGTATACGCTTGCTTCTAAGGGCATTTTTCAATCAGAAATTTTCAAACAAAAAAAAAAGTGATGTCTTTATTTAACAAACACAAGAGAGAAAGATAAGAGAGTGAAAGAGGAAATATGAAGATCAAGCAAAATGATGTCTTTATTTATTGAGGGATTCTTGCGGTTTGGTGATGGAGAGAAGTTTTGTGAGGCTATAAAGCTAATTATTATACTTTTTAGAAGCCCCCAACAGTTGACCCGGCCCCAAAAAAGCAAGGAAATCCAAAACGGAAAGAAACAGAAAAACAAGAGGCGATAAAGCGCAATTCTAATAATCCCAATATGGATGCATAATAGTTTTTTAATGATTTAATTAAATAGTGAATTTATTCTTAAGATGTTGATTGCTTTTTTGAACTAATCCTAAAACCCATTAGCAGATAACTCTTTTTAATCCAAACTAATTAAAGAATAAATGATTTATTTAAAAACAGTTCGGCTGATCAAGTGGAATGTGATTTTTACTGACATACGAGTGAGAAAAAAACTCGTGGTGGTTATTATAACCAATCAAAAACTCTTATAGATTTCTTGTGTGGAATCCAGAGTCCACCTTTCGAATGTGGAAAATGTATTGTGTTAAAATTCTTGTAAATTAATCTTAAAACCAAAAACGAAAAACAAAATGATCGTAAATTATGAAAAATGTATAATGTTAAAATTCTTGTAGAAGATAAGTTAGACTATCCATCCAACTTCGTGGAATTAAAATCCATTAATGGGCGTGAATCTTATGATTACAATTTTTTTTTTTTTTGGGATATGTTTATAGTTACTATTTAGATGCTTAGCTATAGAGAGATACTCTTTTTTTTTTTTAGATTTTTTTTCTTTGATAAAGGGCTTGGATTTTTTTTTTGTTATAAAGATATGCATATATACACAGCGTCAAGTTCGCACGTGAGATAGTACGTAGACCGGTCCACAAGACGAAGGAAGAGATTCTGTCTGCAGGCTTTGGGTCGTCTGGTTACACATGTTTTTTTTTTCTCATGTTCGATTAACTGAACAAGAGTAATAATATACATTTTATTAGTATTCGATTAAACTTTAAAAAATCCTGTATATAAAAAAAAAAAGAAAAAAACACAACCAAAAGAAGATTTATTTTGGGCGGTTGGTATCGCTCGCTTACGGACAGGTTAACAAATTTGTCTTGTGATGTTACAAAAAAAAGTTATTAAAATCGAGATGTCCACTTGACATGTAAGAAAATGATAGCACAAGTTATGTATTTTAACATATTTTTTGTTTCTTTCATCATCAAAAACAAAATTTATGTATTTAAAATTAAGTGGCATCTTTTGATTATTCTGGTCTAATCACTCTGGAAATATTTAATAGTTTTATAATCCATTTTTAATATGAAAAAAAATAAAAATTGAAGAAGTGACAAATAAAAAGTTGAAGAAATTAGATAGATGTGACTAGGGCTGCGTTCTAATCAAATTGGTCGGACTCTTGGGATCTTAAAATCTGAATCAATTTGCCAAAAAAATAAAATAAAAAATCAAATGTGAACATAAACCTTCAGGATAAAATTTTCATGATGATACAAAGAATCATGACTTGACATAAAATTTCAGCTGTAGCCTGTAGTAACCTTGTCTCCTTTGAATCCGTGTACCTAATGTTATATAATAGTATCATATCATGAAACAACTAATTATCGATTTTTTTTGGTTAATTATTATCCCATATAAATATCGATTTTTTTTGTTTGGATCATTCCTTTTTGTTTTTTTAGATATATATATATATATAAGTATAATGCATGAAGACTTTTAAATAATTCTTGCTCGTCATTTAACGTTGCAGATGTTTCGTACGTATGAATGATGTTTATTTTGTATTGATCATGTACCGTTTTGTTTTTGTTGTAGTTAAAGAGCATAAATATTTAAAGTGAACTTTTCCCTTTTCGAAAAGAGTTAAAAAAAAAAAAAAAACACATGAGCATACGTCCAGAAGAGTCCATGTAACCTCACAAGCTTCGGTTTTTTTGTCCCTCAGGTTTTCCCAAGAACACACAGCTTACAATTTTCCAATGGGCTTGTCTTCTCATGTCATAATTTGAATAATTCCCCTTATCACTGGGAGCCTTTTCTTAATCTTTGTTTTAGTTTTATTTGATCAAAATCAAACTGATCAATTACAAACAAATGTTACATTTTTAATATATTTTATATAATTATCTTAGTTATAATGTGTATATAGTTCTTCTGAAAATAGTAGATGAATTAAAATAGTTATATTTGTATGTGTAAAATTAATAGCGACAGTTGTCTCTATTAACAATCTTCTTAGACTGTATAGCTATAGTGTGTGTATATAATATATACTATCCATTTCTTTTTCTTCTATACCATCAACGTTAATTATTCACACTTATACTGTTATCGATTCTAACGTGCTCTAATTATCTAATATAGTACATATTAACCCATTGTAATCTGGTTTTATTGTTTCGTTAGAATATCGATGTTATGCTATGCCTTAATTTATTTCTCATTTTCAATTTATGGTAGGAGTCCACTTATTTCTTAGATGTTATTGGCTTTTCCTGATTGTTCAATGTATTTCCAGTATATTTGATTTAGTAATTAATATTTTCTTGTCTACATAATAATTTAAATAGTATAGGTCTCTTTTTTTTATGTCAAGAATCCTAACCCTACTGAATTAGTGGCACGCTATAATTAAGTAATGATTCAATCGATTTTCTTCTTCTCTCTGTTACATTATCTTATAGTTCACATTATAGTTTAATACTTTATTTTACCCAAGGACAACTATGTCGTCTTCCATTCCATACAGCTTTGACAAAAGTACATAATTTTTGGTATAAATCTAAACTCCAACGACGATTCTTAGCAAGTGGTTGTATTATATCACCAAACACTTCTCAACAACCTGAATTCTAAGTACGATTTAGTAACTAGCCGAAACACAAATTGAAATATATATAAATGAAAATAACTTTTTTTTGGTTCGAGAAAATAAAAGTAACTAAGGTGTAATTTATTCTCTCTAGAAAAAAAAAACAGAAGAAACTGAGGACACAGTAATTTAAACTATAGTGCGACACGTTGCAGGTTATTCATTGTCGTATGTATTCAGACGTACACTCTTCTATAGTTCTCAATTACTTCTCATCTCATGTCTACTTAGTTTAAATTATTTAACTTATAGATCTTTAATTGTGATTTCATTTTTCGGTAAATGTAAATGTGATTCTTTTTAATACGGTTTTAGCAAATGAAATGATTTGTGAATTGTGATGCTCTGGCCACAACTTCGTCGGAATGAAATGATTCGTGAATCTTGATGCTCTGGCCATAATTTCGTCGGATTGTGACAACTCTCTTCGTCTTAGTAAATAATTCATGATTTTTTTTTATTACTGTTGTTGTCAGTAGACCCTCATATTTCTTCTCCATTATTGGTTCATGGTGTGTTTTTTTTTGCTTAAAGAATTCGCAAGATTTGATCACTGGTTGGATACATATTATAGATTTTTTTTTGATAAAACTATAGTTTTTTTTCTTCAAACAAGCTTAACTTTATAAATAGTTTCAAGAGAACTGTTTTTATATTTTTATTACTGATATAGGGGACCGAATCAATTCTTTTGCCACAACTTATATTTGATTAATTATGAAGACACTAACAAACATTTTTAAAGTTTCAATTCAAAATTGCTCTGTCGATAGCTAAATAGCAAAAGAGTGAATACGCACAAGCCACAGTTCACTTGCTCTTAACAACTCAAAGCCACTAAACCTGGAACTATGACGAAATTTCTAATACAAATCATTAAATTTTTTATCAACAACACAAAAATTTGTTCAATACTTTATTTCGGCTTGAATTCTTGAAGTTTCGGTTTGTAGATAATTAACTACTCGGAGTAGTAACTATGAAAAATTAGCATTTTAAAGAGTTGAGATTTTTTTAAGATGATAAAAACAAAAAATAGCTTACCAACTAGGCATCCTAATCAAAACAACAATATTCTATGATTAATTCCTTAATTAGTAAATGGACATTAGCATGTGTTTAACCGAAAATCCCGCTGTCCGGATCAATTCCTCATCAGATTCTCATATTATTAAATTAATATTGCTACTAATAATAATTAAAAATAGATCACTGATAGGATAGATCCTCGGTCCCACTTTGTTATGCTTCTCGACTTGGGCGTGAAGTAGTTATGTGCAAGTTAGATTTTCGTAATTTTACGAAACAAAGTAAATATTAACTTTAGTATTAGTTAAAACCGAAATAAATATTAAATATTTAAATTTTAAGATAAAGATATTCGCTTTGCTTCAATATATTTATATATATATATATTGCATACTGATTATATCTATATAAAAATTGCAAATTTTTATTCATCAAGTTGATTATATAAATATTATAATTTAATAAATTAAAAAAAAATATAATTTTTAAATAAAATATTTTTATTTTGAAATAAATTTTTATTTTTATATTTTATTTTATTTTTATAATTATTACATAGTAAATCGAATATCTACGAATACTTTATATTTTAGCAAATTATTCGGATGTCCGAATATTCGGTTAGATGTGAAGCAAATATGAATCATAAATTTACTAGTTCGGACGAAGTAAAGCGAATCATAAATATTTTCAAAATTTTGAATATTTGTTTCGTGTCTAGAGCTAATGTGAAGTGGTTCGATCTCTTCTTCTAAGCATACATATAAAAGAAATCATCGGTCCAAAAATTATATCTCATGATATATATAGAGTTTTTTTTTGTATAGTTTAAAATTTTTACTGGCAACAAGTATAAATATTATTCTTTAGCGAAAAAGGTCTAATTATATAATTATATATATTTCAAACTCTTTAATTAAAAAAAAATCTATAATTTAATTCTAGAAAGATTGTAGTCCAACATTTCTACTGCACGGGCACGCGCATCAACGGGGACATCTGTAAGTTTTCCAATGGATTATCTTGGCGTCATATCTGCCATTTCCAATAATTAATATACTTCTTCAGTTTAGATTATGTAAATATATATATACACATAAAACAAGAAGCCCATTCTTTTTACTATTTATAATATTTCTTCGAAATGTTTACGTTATATAATGCTGAAATATAATAGAGGTTACAGTCATATTAAGCTTAATTAGATTGAATTACAATCCATCTTTTATTTCTCTTGCTAAAAAAACAAGATACCGAACTGAATACACTAGCCACCAGAATTGATATATTAGAGGTGGATACGGATCGGATATCCGGATCCGAGAAATAATTATCTGGATCCGGATCCGTCAATATCCGCGGATATCCGGATCCGCGGAAAATAGCTTAAAAATTTAAAATAATAATATAAATTTATTAAAAATAAATTAAAAAATAAAAAATATCATAAAAATATTTTAAATTAATTTTTATAAACATTTTTGAGCATATTTACTATGTAAATTTTAAAAATACACAAAAATTCTAAATAAAATTTATTTTTGTGATATTTTACATAAATTTCAATCTATTATATAGTATATATATAAATATTATACATATATTTTAAACAAAAACTATACATTAAAACGGATCCGGATCGGATCCGGATATCCGGATTTTCAAAATAAAATATCCGGATCCGGATTCGAACACCTCGGATATCCGATTTTTCGGATCGGATCGGAGCGAATTTCAGATCGGATCTCGGATATTTTGCCCACCCCTAATTCATATATCAAAAAAATGAATAAGAACCACACATTCATTTTCATAGGTCATTTTCTTAAACAATATGTTATTTCTTAACTATAATTTTCAAGACGTTATTCAACTACCATTATGAAAAAAACTTAAAAAGAAGCTCTTATACTTTTCAAAACCCTTTTCAATATTTGTTGGTTGAATTTTCAGAATCCTTTTCAAAATTTTCTTAGTGGTAGTTTTCAGTTTTTTAGCAGTGTAGTATTTTTGGAAATTTTTATCATTAGGATTTTTCTTCTTTCATAATCAATATAACTAAACGAAAAAAAATATGCACAATATGACAAAATGAGATTATGTAAATTTATAAAATTACAAAAGTAAGTTGCATTCACATTAATAGGAAACAAATCTAATTCAATAATTAGGATATCGTAATAATGACATTCGTGCCCAGCCGATAAAAGAACGCAAATGTTAACGCGTTTAGAGAAGATTACTGATAGGCTTTGTGTATACGCAATATATAAATAAATAGCCTTTTTCTCCCAATTCGATCGTGAACATGATTAATTTATCATTTGATATATTTTCTATTGTGATCGAGAATATAATCATTTTAAAGAACGTTTTCTAATTATTAATTGATTTTAGTTTAATTGAGTTCCCCGAGAAAACCGGGGATGCTGGTACCTAAAATTCTGTGAAATATTGAAAGTATACCGTTGGAGTGACTCGGTGACTTCGAGATTCTCTTCCAAACATTACGTTACTCCTCAATTTTTACCTTTTTTTACTCTTCCTCTGCCATGTCACTCAGTCCCTGCCATTTTCAATTTCTTAATATTTGACCTAATTCATTTATAAATTCTAATTCTACAATCAGAATCAGTAATCAACAGCATGCTTCCTTTTCTTTTAAGGAAATTTTTTATTATTATGCTAAATAATCAACATGTTTCCAATCACATGTTTTTTTTTCGCCGATTAGCTAATATTTATAATTTAAGATTTTATACATCTATTAGTAGCTATTACTACTTGGTAGAAAAAAAAATGTATACGAAATAGAAAACAATTGATCAAGCGACGAAGTTAACTTTTTTAGTGAATAGCTTAGCTGTCTCACTGAAAGAAAAAAAAGAAAAAAAGAAAAAAGAAGAAGCATGGGATCGATCTTACGTGTCTCTTATATAGAAAACAAAAGTATGAGACTGGGTCAAGTAGTAAATGATTGCATTACATGTATTTTATATTTCTCCTATTCAAATAGCTAGGCTTTCAAACACTATATATACACCCTTGTTATAATTAAATACGAAATTATATAGCAATTGTACATCTGTAACTATGCAAATAGATTTGTAGGGCTAGATTTTCATAGCTTAGCAGCATCCAATAACACTATACTATAGTTTACGTGTACTATATATGTTAACTGCGGTATAAGTGAGTCTTTGTAGTCCTTTCCTTTGGACCATCTTTTTTGTATAATTCAAATTTCCCATTCTACATGATTGCTAAGTGTAACTAAGGCCCACATTAATTTATTAGGCTTGTTTGGATATAAAACCTTCTTAGGTGAATGGGCCTTTTATGTTTCTCAAAGCCGTCAAATCGGATTAAGCACTGTAAAACAAGCGGAATAAAACTTGAGCGACAGCTACTCAGTGAACTGACAATAGAAGCAGAGTAAAATTAGAAGATGAAAGAAATAAAATAGGTCATTTTACATATTTTTATAAAATTTGTAACTTAACAAATTAAAAAAAAAACTAGTAATTGTTAACATGTTTTCATAAAATATGTTTGAAGCGCACATACGAAAAAAAATAGATCAATGTATGTCAAACAAAAGCAGTAACTATTTTTAAGCTTCTTGTTAACATGTTTTCATAGTTATTTTATTTAATTACTTTTTTGAAAAATGAAAAAAAAACAAACTTTTAAACCAATTTTTTTTTATTGAAACAAATTGAAAATATATTGATAATATTTTTGATTCCAGACCCATGCTTGATCTATTTGATACAAGAACCGGCTCTCTAATGGTAATCAACTAATCATATCTTTTTTTTTTTGTTTCTAAAAGATTGATGTTTTAGCATTGCAAAATTAAGTTTCACTTTTTATTGGTTTTATTTGAAATTCACTCGCATAAAAAATGATTCATAAGATTTTGAAATTAAAAAAATACTCATAAGATATAAAGGCCCAATATGTTTCAACATAACTACATAAATCAGCCCATACCTCGGCCCAAGATTCTTCGCTTCCACAGAAACAAACCCTTCAGATCGAAAAAACGTCGAGAAGAAAATTCCAGAGAAAGAGAAGAAGGAAAAATTCAGAGAATCGAGTCGGAAAAAATGGAAAACAAGAGTAACAACAACACGGAGTCCAATATCAACGCTAAATGGGACGCATGTCTCGATCTCACTGCTCGTCGCGTCGTCTACTCCTCCCTCGGCGGCGCATTCGCCGGTCTTCTCTTCTTCAGTTCGGTGTTTTCATTACCCCCACACTCTCATTCTTAAACGATTCAATCGCCTTCACATATTCTCTGGTTTTAAATATTGTGAATAACTGATTAGGTTTCAGGCAGATGAATCAAAATTTGACAATCGAATAGGGTTTTTTGAGTGTTGTAATCATCTTAAATTGGTTTTTGGTTTTGATAAATCAATTTTGTTTCGTTGTGATTTAGGGAGTCCGGTTACAAGATGGACTTCGATTGCTTTTGGTGCTGGAATTGGTATTGGTTCTGCATACACAGATTGTTCTCGTGTTTTTGATGCATCTTCTTCAACTTCAGCTACTTTAATAGCTCCCAAGAGTACTACAGAGACTTCTGTATCTCGGGTTAGTTTGAATTTCTAGAATCCAAATACTTAGTTTTGTTGGATCATTTCGTTAGACTAACATTGGAAGTTAGAAATGATACTGAAGTGAGAATGTTTCATAGTAGCTTTAAGATATATGATTTGAAAAATTGTACATTTGGTTACAGATTCGTGAGAACAAATGCATCGTTAGCTTTTAGCTCTAGATAATTCGATATTCGGAGCATGATCGTTGTTGATCTTACTAGCACGAACAAATGCCTAGATGTTTTGTATCATAGTGTCGCGATTATCGTATTGGAAACTGAGGATTAAGAATTGGTACTTTACTTCACTCAGATCATAGTTCACTCCTACATTGCTTCACCTATTTTTTGAGAGGTGAAAACATGTTGAATCTTTTGTCAATGTGTATGCATTTTGTAACAAGTGTTGTATATTTAAGTCCACGAAATCGATTCACATTAGAATCAAGTAGTTGAGTGTGTTTTGAAATCTTGTGTTGATTGCTTCCAGGGAGCTGAAGAGTAAGACAAACGAAGAAGTGTGAAGGTGGAAACCCAAACATTAATAGGGTTTGATACAAAAGTTGTTATGTTAAGAAATGGTTGTTGATCTTGCAGTACATGGCTTTTGAGATTTATGCCATTGTAAAACCTTTTTGCTTCTCAGTGGTTGTTTTTGTACACATTTATGTCAAAAACGTTATTGACACGCACTCTTTCTGACTTCTTTTTGGAAAACAAAAATCTTACGTTCTACTCTTAAGAAAGAAACACAGATCAATAAATAAATCCTCCGGTTTTATTTGTTTCCCCTCTTAAGGTTACTTTATTCAGTCAACTTTATCGAATAAGCACAAACAAATTAATTCCATGAAATAACAACCAAGTGAAATGATTACTGATATGTTAATACTTAATAGCTTAATGATCGACTAGTTGAGCAGTTTTAACAATTTAATGTAGTAACTTGTAACTAATTAATCAAGTTATATACTCGTCTTTGCTTGAGAATGAGAGATCTCGCAGGCCTTACGCGTTAACGAGCACTATAAGAGTTTGAACGGCTCAGATTGGATCTCTCTAGCCGCGGATTCGCTTAATCTATAGCCACGTGTATCCTACAATATATATATAAATTCATTTTCTTAATACTTAACTGCTACGGAAAAATTCTATCGAAGAGCAACGACGCTAGCAGAGGAAGAGGAGGAAGAAGAAGACGAAAAGGAGAGGGAAAATGAATAAGCCACCGGAGAATGAAATTTGTTCGATATGCCATGGAGATTTCAACGCTCCTTCCCAAGCCAATTGCTCCCATTGGTTCTGCGGTTACGATCTCTTATTCTTTGATTTCTTTCGCAATTCGCTGCTCCTTCTCTCGAATCGCTTGAAATCGATCGTATTTTCAGTAGTTACTCCCATGAAATCGAGTGTAGCATCTCAATTCAGTCTCTCCTGAGTTCTTCGTTAGCCACTTTTATGGAAATCGAGTTGTGACGACGATCTTAATTTCGTTTTCCTTGTAGCTGCTTCCTTAATTTCGTTTTCACTATTCAAGAGCTTTTGCACTCTGAAATGTGTAACTGTGTGCGTTTAGAATTGGTTTCAGTTTAGAGAAAGCTTCAGGTCTCATTCTTCTGGCTTTGCTTTAAGTCGAACAGATCCTTTTAGTTTTGTTCTGAGTTTGATAGCTAAACCTTCTTAGGAATCTATATTTTCACATAATTAAGTATAATATGATTGTTATATGAGTTCAGTGTGGTCCATGAGATTTGATAATCCGTCTTAGTAATCTGAATGTTCACATAATCTAGTCTAATACGATTGTTATATGACTGTTTTCAACCATTGTAGGGAATTGCATTATGCTTGTTTGGAGGCATGGATCTACATTACGGCCATGCAAATGTCCCTTGTGTCGTCGTCCTATTAGTTTGCTAGTTCCTTCTGAGGAAACAGTGAGAGATCGGAATGACGCTATAGTTGTTTCCGAGGTTCTTCGCGATGTTGAAACTTACAACCGAATCTTTGGTGGACAGTCAACTGGCCTAGTTCAGGTATGTTTTTCGTCTTTCTCCATAATCTTTGGGATTGTCAGGAAGATTATAACTGACCAGAGCTAAGTTTGGTGATAAGTAGAGTAGTTGTTGAGGAGGGGATTTGTTTTCGGATTTTATTAAGAAATTACATCTTGGATTAGCTCAAGTGTGGTAGAAAGATGTTTCAATTGTGGTTTACCAGTAAAAGAATTTTTGAAGTTGATGGATTACATTAACCTTTGTTGGTTTATTGCTTTTCTCACTGTTTTCATCGTGTTAGCAAGTCAGGAATTAATGGTTTCAGTCCCATCATTCTGTTATTGCTTTTGTACAAATTCATGCATCTCTTGAAGACAGGTAAATCTGGATTTTACTGAAGCCTTCTGACATAAAACTTCAATATGTTTTGCAGAGGATGCAAGATCTTCCATTCTTACTCCGAAGGTTGTTGCGAGAAATGATGGATCCACGAAGAACGCTCCCACTCGTCATCAGAGCTCGTGTTTACATTGCAGTTAGTTGAACATATTAATTACTTTTGGACCGTAAAAGAGTTTTATCTCTTTTATAAGTAAATCTTCTGCTATAAAATGTTTACAACTTTGAGTACTTGATCACATACATTTGATTTGATGCAGTTGATACTCAGTGCGATTTATATAATCAGCCCAATAGATATCATTCCGGAAGGTGATTCCTCATTTCATCCCTTACTGTAATCACACTTTGTTTCTTGTATCAACTTACCAATATTGATTTCTTTCCAGGAGTCTTGGGGATTGTCGGTATACTAGATGATCTACTCATAGCCCTGATTTGTTTTCTCCATGTTGCTGCTCTCTACCGATCCGTTCTCTATTTCCGTCATGGTGGTTCCTGAATCTCACTAATCATCGCAGTTGAAGAACTAAGTGACATGGTTACTTGTTTGGCTCTTCCTTCTTACATTCATGGTTTTGATTGTTAGACTTGGGCAAAGTTGGTTTGGATGATTAAACAAAAATATTTCTTTCATTTCAGTAATAGATCTATTACATGACTGAAGAAACTAAACAAAATAAAACTTCTATGTACAGATTTTATTTTTTTTCTGAAAATTCTCAATAAACCCAATTGTAGTAAAATCGTCTACACAGGACTCGCATCGCCGGATCGAAGGTAAGAACGTTCACCCACATTGTTCGTACCAGTGAATAACTGATTTAACGGTGACCTTATTGCTAGAAGCAAACCTTTGGGTGGACCATTACCGTTGATAACCCCATCAGGAGACCGGATCGGACCGGTATGGTAAGGAGGAGTTATAGAAAATGGTCTTCGGTTGAACCGACCATCTTGATCAAACCGTTCAAAGTAGAAATAATTGCTTTCAGTCCCTAGGCTTCCGTTTCTGTACCCTCTCATCGAGCTCCTTATTTGAGGTAACGCCACGTGGCCTTTTGACCTTTGGATTCCTAGGCTGGAGTTTACGAGCTGGTCATGTATTTCTTGGGGTAGTCTTAGCGTGAACCGGTCAAGATTCTCCCCTAGTTGACCAGGCGAACTGGGCTGACTAATCAATCCGGCTAGTTTCCATCCAGCAGACATGGACTTACGTGGCATGCTCTGATTACCTGTCCAAACCACTGAGTCAATCAACCTCTCGTCCGGTGAAGCCAAAATCTTTCTCCGGTTATCATCAATCGGCGTTCCGAGAGAGTTCTGACCGCTTTCTATAGCTAAACCGGGTATCTCGAAAGAAACAGATTCACCCGGTGCAGGAACAAGACTAGCACGGCATAGAGGACACGTGGTTTGAGAACGAAGCCAAGCATCAATGCAACCAGGATGAAACACGTGGCAACATTGAGGAATCAAACGCAGCGTTTCATCATCCTCAAACTCGTTGAGACAAACCGGACACTCCAACGCTTCTTTGCCGATTCTTAACGTTTTCACTTTGGAGTAAAGAAACGTCGGAAACGTTTCTATGACAGACGCATCGAGTCCAGACGCCGGCGCCTGTCTCACGTTAAGCCAGTTTCCTGGGTCGCCAGCGGAGTTGTCAATCCCTAGAGCTTGCTCGAGACACCTCCTCATGTAGACGGAGATACATCCAAGTGCGAAGAAAACACAAACGAGTACGATCATGACTATAGCCATGGTTGGATTAAACCCTGAATTTTGTTCATCATTATCAAACTCGCTACTTTGAGCAACGACGAGCTTTAAAAGTAGCAAGAAAAGAGAGTAGAAGCTTAATCTTGACATGACCACCATCGATGTTGGAAAATGGTTTAATGATTTGATAGTGGAGGTAAGTAATTGAACCTTCCGGTTTCATGAGGACGACCAAATATGGTTTCCCGGTGAAAAAGCTTTATAAATACCAAAGCCTATCATCTTTATTCATTTTTGTCTACTTTGGCTTCGAGGAGAAAACAAACAAAATAAGGAAAAGGGAAGATCATTATTGGAGATGAAATTATATGAACGTGTGAAACATTAATTAAGGAAACGGTTTTGCTTTTGCTTAATTAGTACAAGATGGTTGACTTTTGAGATCGTATAAAAGGCACTACTATTGATAAAACATTTTCTGTCAATTAACGAAGCCATAGCCACCGGTTTTGGAAGATGTAACAATTACAACTTACAAGAGTGACATGTTTTGTATTGTGATGGTTTAGTTTATTTTTGTGATAATTAACTCAATTTTAATATGATACAAATTGGATAAGCCGGTTTAAACAGACGTGGTTATATACGTGTATAAGATTTGTAGAAGCGAAGCTCCACATATTTATGTAAAATGACCAAATCAATACGAGATCTAACTTTTGGCTAATTAATCATAAGTAGAGATTATTATGATTGTTGAAAGAAAGAAGAAGAAGCTAGATGTGGTCTTACCATGTATGTAGGTCAACGCAATTACACAGTGATAATGTCGTCAATCTGATTAATTAATTAAGCAATTGGTGTTACACTTACATCATGCTCATCCCATGTTGTAATCACATCGTTCTCCAGCTAACTTTTAGTTTATTTTTAATTATATTTTATGGAATTAGTCAATATATTGATTAATATATCTGATCAATTTGGTGTTGATAATTAGTAGAGATATGTCTGTCATAAGATGCGATGACTTGGACGACGGCCGGAAACTATATAATATATGCTCTGGATAATGTGAGGTGACTCGAACTTTCCTTTCACTACTAATTTAGAACGATTTACAACTAGAGAAGTAAGTCCTCAAAATATTTTCAACAAACGTATTTCAATTTTAGAAAAATAAAATAAGCGAAAATGTGAATTGTATGAGCCGCTTATTAACGTGCAAGTGCAATTATAAACAAAAACAGGACTTTATAAATAAGGAAATCCATTTATGTGCTACTTCTCAATTTTTAAACAATGTTCGGAAACAAGCTTCGTCGAGTTTTGAAATGAGTCAACTCGAAAGCCGACCACTCTTTTAAGTACATCATACGAACGAAGTCTGTGTGAAAATGTGAACATAACTAGTTTAAAGTTTTTTTTTTTAATATAAAATGAAATTAATGTGTAGTTGTACTTTACATCAAAAGTAGTTCATGATTTATAATATCACATAATATCCCAGGATTGATGAGTACAGCAAACAAAAAAAAACTTAACCCATTAAAAGCATCTCCAAGGGACTCTTCATATACACTTCGTATTTGAAGTGTCTCTATGTTTGTTTCTAATGATAACATTTCAAATACAACTTTCAAACTTTTTATAATTTGCATTATAATTCTCATATTGATTATAATTAATTAATATCATAAAACTTTTATAAACAACTAAAAACATACATTAAAAATATTACACACAATATTTAATAAATAAAACATTACATTATAACGTAAAATTACATATTAATAATAATAAAATACATAAATTAAAAAAATTACAAATAAAATACGAAATTACTCACTAAAACTATTTCTTTGTTTATGTACAAACTATTTCTTTGTTTATGTAACTTTATTTTCTTGTATTACTTTATTTTGAAGTTCATTTTATTAATGTAATATTATTGTTATATAGTTTGTTATTTAAGATCATGTAATATGTAATATATATTAACATTTTATTATTTTTAAAAACATATTTCAATTTATATGTAAAAATTAAATTTATAAAAGTATATATGAAATATTTGAGAATTATAAAATTTTCTAGACTAAAATGATAAAAAAATTAATAAGATTATGTATATGATATATAATTATAAAGACTAAAATGCAAATAAAAAGATGAATCTTATGAAGTGTTACTATTTAAAAATTCAAAATTTGAAAGTTTGGAAGTTAGGTTGCAATGTCAAAAACTTCATATTTTGAAAGGATTGAGTGTTCATTTCAACTAGAAAAAAAATATATATATCGCCTCAACTGAGAGCCAATCATCTATTTTACACGTTAAATTTGTGATCAAACCTCTATAAGCGCCCATTAATTCATATATTATTTTCCGTCGATTATAAATTTATATTTCTTATTACATTATTGATTATTCATAAGTTTATATTTTTGACCCCGTCAATACTTAGCTCAATTGCAAAAAGCAAAAAAAGAAAAAAAAAAACATTAGTTTAAGGTCTGTCACTAGGACCAGCACGCTCCGGAGACCGACTGTCTTCAGTATGGAACGGAGGAGTCAAAGAAAACGGTCTTCGGTCGAACCGATCGTGTTGATCGAACCGTTCAAAGTTGAAATAGTTTCTTTCATCCTCTAAGCTTCCGGTTCTGTACCCTCTAACCGAGCTCCTAACTTGAGGTAACGCCACGTGGCCTTTTGAACCTTGGTTTCCCAAGCTAGAGTTCACAAGCTGATCGTGTATCTCTTGGGGTAATCTTAGCGTAAACCGGTCAAGATTCTCCTCCGGTTCACCAGGCGAACTGGACTGGTTAAACAATCCGGCTAATTTACGTGGCATGCTTTGGTTACCTGTCCGAGCCACTGAGTCATCAACCAACCGCTCGTCCGGAGAAGCCAAAACCCTTCGCTGGTTATCATCAAGAGAGTTCTGACCGGTCTCTCTTGCTAAACCGGGTATATCCAAAGAAACCGATTCACCCGGTATATTAACGAGATTGGCTCGGCAAAGAGGACACGTGGTTTGAGAACGTAGCCACGTTTCAATGCAACAAGGATGGAACACGTGACAACATTGAGGAATCAAACGCAGCGTTTCATTGTCCTCTAACTCGTTGAGGCAAACGGAACACTCCAACGCTTCTTTGCCGTTCCTCAACGTCTTCACTTTGGAGTAACGAAACATCGGAAACGTTTCTATGACAGACGCGTCGAGTCCATGTGTCGTTTGCCTCACGTTGAGGATGTTTTCTTGATCACCACCGGATCGATGATATTCACCATCGCTGGTCCGGAGAAATTGGTCGTGACACTTCCGGATTAAGACGGAGACGCATCCAAGTGCAAAGAAGACACTGACGAGTATGATCATGAGTATAGTCATGGTTGGACTGAAACGTGTATTTGAGAACTCGCTGCTTTGAGCTGCAACGAGCCGTAACAGTAGCAAGCAAGAAGTGTAGAAGCTTACTCGTGACATGGTTGCTAAGGGTTTAGAGATTTGACGGTGGCTTCCCAGTGAAAGAGCTTTTTAAATGCAAAAGCCTCTCGTCCTCTTCCATTTTTTTTGGTCTTTTTTTGGCTTTCAGAGAAAACAAAAAAGGTGATGGGAAAATCATAGGGAGCTGATATTATAAGAACGTTAAGAAGCATTAATTAAGGGGGACTAATTTCATTGACATCCAATTTAAAATACAAAAGTTAATACAAAAAGCTTTAAAAAAACAAATTATTTGTGCATAGTAATATATATACATTTTTTATAATAAATCTTGTTCACTAACAGATTGCATCTATTACTTTTCTTTTTTTGTCTGATCTTGTTCTAGTGCGGATTATAGGAACGAGTACTATTTTTTGGTTAAACTTCTATATTGCATACCGCATGACAAATCCGATGTTTCCAACAATAATTTTGAAACGTTGATATTTTGATATCAAAACTTTTGTATTATAATCGATTTGAAACAACTTTGTTTTTTCACGATTCGATCCAAAAATTTTAATTACTTCGAGTCGAATGACTATAGTCACTATACCAATGATTTCAGGATAATGAGATCTTTCCACTATGACATACTAGGAAAATCTTCGATTGATAACCAAAATTTCCGACAACCAAGAAAAAATCCACAGGAATCAAACACTATTCTAAAAAAGACATAACAATTACAAAATCGAAATGACAAAACCAAAAAAAAAAGTAATCGAGGAGAGAAATTGGAGAACGCAACTGCTCTCCATCTCCAATGCCATATCTTGCCAGAGCAAGAGAAACTTCACTAGACCACGAGGCATCGATAGGGAAGAAACCAATGAGAGAGGATTTGATTCCAACGGAGATACAAGGTAATGACTTAACAAGATATAATGAAGTGTCTTTACAACGAGTGATGGAAAGGTTTATGATAAATTTAGAGAAAGAAGACTTCGCACAACATATATGAACCGACGGAGGAGGTATTCTATCGGTGATCTATTCCTCATAGAGATGTTTGTACTAATATTTTGGGTTTTGTAAAAGAAAATCAAGTAGGGCGAAGTCTCTTAAAAAAACTTTATCTTTTTTTAGTTATCATATACAAATATTATACATTTATATTGGCTTTTCTATCAGCAAGTAATATACTTTTTGTTAATTTGGAAGTTTTGGATTTAGAGTCGTAAAATTTCAAGAACCGAAATAAATTTTTAAACCATTATTATCATCATTTTATTTTTATTTGTATTCCTATCAACAAGAATTGAATCAGATTGTCACATAAATTATTTGGGAATCTCCAATCTAACTCAATTAGTATATTTTATCTGTTTCATAAAATTTTTGTTCTAACATTTTCATACAAATTAAGAAAACTTTCAGTTTTATAAATATCTTTTATTTAATATACTGTTGAAAAGAAATATGAAACAAAGAAAGAAAACCGAAAAGTCGGAGATACACCGACACAAGACCACAATTTATTACCGGCAGAAATCGGAATTATTACTGGTAAAAAGTCGGAAAGTATGACGAAACAGAAAAAAAAAATTATTTTTTCCTAAAAGATGAAAGTGAGAGAAGAAAGAGAAAAAAACTGTGCTTAGCCAGAATTCACCCGAGAAAGAATTCCGGCCAAAGATTTGTTTTGGCCTTTTTTGGTAGGGGTACTTCCAGTCCACCATTAGCATTGATACTTATTTAAACTTAAAGAAAATAGCTTGAAAAAATAGTTTAGGATTTTAATTTTAAAATCACACTAAAAAATACAATACTACTCTTTAAGAAACAAAAAGTTAATTGTAGAAAGATCCTTTTATGAAACGAAAGAAAAGCTTTTTATAGTCACACTCACACACCCCTTACTTGTCTTATGGTGGTACGTCAATTGCGGATATACATAAATACTATTAATCAATATTGACAATATAATATGTCTTGATCTTATCATTCTAAAACTTATCTCGTTTGGTGAAAACTTTCGATTATGGTATAATAATGGTTTTTGTCCGTCTACTATAGTTTTCACAATTTTTTTATAACGAATAACTACAATATTATTTGACAAAGAAAAACCCACAATATCCCAAAAACTACATATGATGTTTGGACATAGAATCGAGTCTTTGTGAATGGCCAGAGCCGGGTGCTTTTATCTTACGACGGTAAGGACGATTGGTTTCAGAAAGACACCAATTTCTCTTTATAACTCTTAAAAAAAATTTAACATTTTTCACATAAACTAAAAGAAATAATATAAATACATTTTTAATCTTTTTAATACACTAAAATATTTTTTCTCTAATTAATAAGGTAAAGTAATAAAAATGAGATTTAAGTTAAAAACAGAAAATAATATTTTTATAAAACAAAAATTAAACTTTAAAACAACATTCTTTTAAAAAAAACAAAAAATATATTGTAAATATATAAATATATATAATACTACGTAGAACAAGGTTTTGCTCTGTATTCGGATAGAAGCAAACGAATAGAGAAAAATATAAAAAAGCAATTAATACATCGTTGCAAATTTAATGATGATTCATTTAAGACACCCGAAGATTGATATAATTTGAAGTATATCACTATATCTCGTAGAGTTTGTTGGCATGCAACTCTTTAGAAAGAATTTTGGATTATTCTATTTTTATGTCAGCATATATTAATTATAAAACTTAGTCATTAAGAAAAATTATGATTTCCAAGATATTTTTCGTGTACAATTTTTGGTGTGTTATCCTCCGATCGCTCTTTTAGATTATTTAAAATCATTTGTTAGAAAGATCGAAACTCTCCCTTGGGGCTTTTGGCCTTTCAATAAAAATATATATATTTCTACGGAAAGAAAGAAAGATCGAAACATACATTGTTGATCTTAAAATGGGTCAACCCAGCTTGTTTAGACCCGCCCCATTTAACAGATTTTTTTGATAACCCATTTATGATCCGTCCGTTTATGATCCTGCCCGTTTATGATCCGTCAAATTCATCTAGTCCGTTTATAATCCTTTTAACTTTTTTTTTTTTCTTGCATAATTTTTTTAATCTTCAAATAAACTGATTCAAACGAAATAGATATCAAACATAGCCAGCATAAGTGAAGATTCACACAAATTTAAAAACAAAAGTATAAGAGATTGAACCAGAATTCACACAAATATCAAATATGTAATAAACCTAATTATGAAAATATAAATGACAAACTTTTGTTTCACCGTACACTTGATTCTCCTGTTCTTGAACCCTCTACTCCTGAAGTACTCCCAACATTTCTAGCATCTTCATTGCCAATCTCACTGTCCTCTTCTATGTTACCTACAATTTATAAAGCTATGAGAGTTAATTGATAGTTCACATAAAGTTCTAACTTATAACAATCACATAAATTTTAAAGCTACCTTCATAATCTTTAAAGAATTAAGCTCTTCAAACTCCAACTATCATCAATGAAATGGGCAGTCAAGCAAATATACCCTGTAATAGTAGCACGAGATGACCACAAGTCTGAAGTGAAGCAAACTCGACCTTGATGCTTTGAAAGTATCTCTTTCAGCTTGATCTTCTCAATCTCATACCGTCTATAAACATCAGCTCATGCCGTCTGCCGACATATAGGAAGACAATCTGGATTAAGAAATTTATCCCTAGCTCAAACTCTAGTATACTCACGAAAGCGAAATGGCAGATCATGGTAGACAATGATCTCAGTAACCATCTCCCGGTCTTTCTTATGATCATAAGGAGGTCTTACTACCTTCTTAGGCATCTTTTCACACTTCTCTAAATGGTGACTCAAGGTCTTCGTTCCATGTGTTTTGGTGTTGATTACAAACTTTCTACCACAGCGAATACATTTGCCTCTTTCTTTGCCATCCTTTTCAATCCCAATTGACACAAAATCATTCCAAACAACTGAAGTTAAACGTTTGAGCTTGAGTTGTTGCTTGAGTTTCACTTTGCTCTGGTTCTTCTACTTCTTTTTCTTCCTCATTCATCTCAATGTCTTCACTCTGAGCATCTTCCTCGTTCATAGCCATGTATTCTTCTTGGGCATTGAGGTATGCTATGGTTTTTTTGAGACTCTAAATCCATTCTGCAAAAAAAAAGAAAAAAATAATGCAAATCGATGAGTCATTGTTCTGAAAATTTCTAAAAGATCCATAGCAAGAGAAAACAAAATCAGCTTAGACCTAAGTGAGTCGGAGAAGCCAAAGCAATCAGACTAAAGGAAACCACACGCAGATTCAGATAAGAACTTATTACTGAATCTGAAACAAAAACGAAACAATGTCTGATAAAAACCACACGCAGAAGCAAACATCAAACTGATTCAGTAATAAGCAAACAATGTCTGATTTAGACAAGTTCAAATCAGACTAAAGTTCTACACCAATAAGCAAACATCAAACTGAAACATAAACGAAAATACATCAAACTGAAACAGAAATGAGAGTGTTTCACTTCTAGACAAGTAATGAAAATATGAAAAATGCAAAACAGACACAAATCATTACAAGAACAGAACTACAGAAGCAGAAGTTGAAGAACCAGAGATGGGTATTGAACAAAAACCTCGACTTTGATTTTAGAACAAATGAAAAGTCTCAAATCCAGTTTATTCCTCAATGCGATACAAATGTCCCACCTTTACTGCTGATACCTACAACATAATACATTTATCCATTAATTCAGATCACAAATAGTGTCCTCATTCGAAACATACACTCAAATCTGGTGCTCCATTAAAAAAGATAAAACAAAAACAATGAACTTGACCTCTGAAATAAAACCTATCAGCACTGTTTCACAATCAAGAACATAAATTGTTCTGCTCCAAAGATGACAACTTGCCATATTATAAATACGCCCAATTCGATAATTTAGTTCAAAAGAACCTAAATCGACAAATTGCCGAAGTGTGCCTCAGGAAAAATCAACCCTTTAATTAGCAAACGGTGATAATAGGGAAGAGAAGCAGAGATGTACCTTGACATTGTGAAGAGCTCGGAGCTGAAGGCGAGGGTGAACTAATGAAAAGCTCGGAGCTGAAGGCGAGGGTGAAAAGGTGATGAAGCTAGGTCTATTTAGTGAAAAAACCTAAAACGGCGTAGTTTTAACTAATGAAAAAAAAAACTAAACGGGTTAGTCGGTTTAAAAATTGCGAAACCCGTTAATAAAGTTGTCTAAATGGGTTAAACCGTTTACAACCCATTTAAAATTCACAAGTTTAAACGGATACGCACTGACCCGTTTATAACAAAACCCGTTTGACCCGCGGACACCTAGCCTATTTTAACATCACTATTCGTGGATCAGCCAAAGGATTTTAACCTTTTAATTTGAACTAATAAATCATTCATTAAGTTTACTTAAACGATGTTAAAAGAATCTATTGGGATCAATTGGCCCTCTCATCTAAATCGTGGCTCCTCTCTAATCTCATAGTTTCTATGTAATAGTTATGAACCAACAGTAATATAGTAAAAAAATAATTATGTTCCATCATTATATCTTGAAGTTTACAATTTATCAATGAAAAATAAAATAAAATGTAGAACATCAATTTTTATGAAACAAAATAAAAAAGTAGGACAGTATTGAATGAATAAATAAATAGCTAGAATGGTGCGGTTTGGATAAATACGGGTAATTTGATTTTTATATTTAATTATCTATTATCCAAAATGATTTTTTTAAATAAAAAGATTGGATAATTCGGATATTGGGTAAAGACGTGTAGATAATTTAGGTAATTACTAGCTCAATTCTCATTACTATATATCTTCCCGGTTAAGATATATGTATCATGTTAATCCAAATGAATATTTTATATTATTTTTACGTAATTTTTTTGGATATTTAAGATGGAAAACATGTAGGATCAGCTGATCCGACCAAAATGGAGGAGCTTAGTTGTGTTTTAGAAGTGAATTGAATAAGAGAGTAGGAAAACAAGAGAGAAAGTAAATGTGTGGCATTCTTATCTCATGGCCATGGTAATGGGTCGCTTGTTGTTGTGTAATTGGTCCATGCATGTCCCCAGTCTATGCATTAGATATCATGCTCACTCCAGTTCTTATACACTCAAATGGTATATACATGTAATCATTACAAGTCCTTTATAACTTTATGCAGGCTTTTCTTTTGGAATATGTTGGTTTCTTGGGTTAGCTTTCAATTTATAGTTGGAAAAAATTAGGTGGTGTGGTTAAATAACTTAAAAGGTATGATGGATTTTATGCGAGGATATAAGCATACAAATTTTTTTTTATTTTTTTTGGGGGAAATAAGTGTATAGCTTATGTCGTTTGATGTGAGTGGAATTCAACATAGGATCCTGAATTCAGGATCAAATTAACAATTTGCCGAAACATTATACCACGAGGTAAATATGTTATCCACCGTTACTGAGGAAAGAATTAAAGAGATTTTAGCAACCTTTAACCTCAAATCTCGTGCGGATAATGTTGAAACTTATTATATATTTGAGGGGAGCATAGTTATTGGGAGACCTGACCGGTGGACGGGTGGAGAAAATGGTGGTCGGTCGAATTGCAGACATTTTCACGTCGTCAAAGAAGCAGAGTCGGCTTTGAAAATGTCAAGACCAATAAACTCTACAGACTACAGTGATACAAAACGTAGTGGTATGTGCAAAAAAACTGAAATAGTAAAAACAAAGGCGCGCGTTAAGTATGATTTGTTTTTCTTTTTGTAATTTTATGATTTTAATTGATAAAAAAAGATGATAAGTAGGAGATCAAATTTGGGTCGGGTGTGATTCTAAATTTTATTTATATATCCGCTAATATTTTATATTTAAGAATTTAGATATATGGTTATAAGTATTTCAAACATTTGATCAGAAAAAATAATTTTATAATTTTTTACGGATCCGGATATGGATATCCATAAAAAAACTCTAAAATTTTGTGTGAATTTACAAAATAATTGGAATGAAAAAAAATTAAAGTTAAAAATTGATGATAAATATCAAATATGAGAATGTGAAATTGTAAAATATATAATTTATACAAGATGAATGAAAATAGGTGGAAAATATATGCAAAATATATGGAAAAGATTAAAAATAATGGAAATTAGATGAAAAATTATATTAATTAAAAGTTAAATGTTTATATTTAAAAGAAAAGAATCAAAAATATTAATCAGAAGAAGATAAACATCAGTTTGAACAAATCATTGGAAATGAAAAAGAAAAAGCCATTTCAAAAGTTGATGAAATAGATGAACAAAGTATGAAGTTTATATATATACGGAATCTAGGTGGAAGAACCCCTCGAATTAATGTCTCGTTTACAAAGCTTTACATATAATTTTGATTCGCATCATAAAAATAAAGTGTATGAAAATGCTTTACACAGACAAATTTTTCCTTTTCCTTTTGAAAGATTAGACAAAAAGTTACACAGACATAGTGATATGCTACAAAGAAACTGAGATTAAAAAAAAAAAAAACTCACCCGGATGGAAATGAAATGGAAATAGATATGTTACAGCCAAAGTGATATGTTTGTCTACTAGGATTTATATACACACATACCTTTATTTTCTGCATTGACACGTGCTTAGTATCTTATTTAAAAGTAAAGTATATTTTTGGGATAAAATCCACCAGAAATATGTTTTGTATTGTTTATTCGAAATAATGTGTTTTCCCAACAAAAACTCCTAGTTTCCCACTAGACACTAGTTATTAAACAGATATCAAGGGCTACACAATTTTATGTGAAAAATTCAATAAAATTATACATTTTCAGAATATGTTAACTATAAATCTTGTAAAGATAAGCAACAGCAAATCATTATATGTTTTAATAGTATATTAACAACGATAAAATGCAAGAATGACATGACAAAAGAAACTCGGAACGATTCAAAAGCGTCAGAAAAACTAGAGAAAATTGATGAACAAATCAAGGAAAAAATCGAAGAGGAATCAAGAAGGAAACAAAATAGGATACCAAAGAATAAATACATTTTAATCATATATTGTATCGATGTTTAAAAAATTATAGTGGGCGGTGTATATTATAAAATTAATTTCAAATTTGGTTTGAATGACATAGTTAATGTTTTAAAATAACAATTTATGATTTAAAATACCCATATATATATATATTAAATATCTTCATAAAGATTTCATATAATTACTTAAAAATGCAACTACTTAAAATTGTTTATGTGTCGCACCATGTTCATTCGTAGCATTTTTGTAAAATGACATTTTCATAAGATACTACAAGATTTACTACTAGGATATAATCAAATTTTATATATATATATATAAGGTCAATACATGTTAACTGAGTTTTAACTAAATTTAATCATTTTAAATATATATTTAGAAAATACAATCTACTAGTCATTATTTTCTGGAAATAACAAATATGTTTTCTACAATCTTTATATGTTCGAGAATGGAACATATCAACCGAATAGGACATCTCAATTTACGAGATTATAGCAATCCAATTGACCATAAGGAATTAAAGAGTATGAGCAAAATGATTTATAGCTACTGTGTGGTAATACTATCTCACTCAGACCAATACGCTGGTGTGAAATAACAATCAGAAGTGGCACCTAATATGTCAACCACATTTTAGAAATCCAAGAGATTTCAACATTACAGTAACTATACGTTCGAGAATAACATAGTCACATTGATAAAAAAAAAAGATTTGTTTTTAATATTATAGACTTATAGTGATTAGTGAGACATGAACTAATGAGGAAAATTCTCTAACCAGAAAATATTTCCCTGCCCCCGACGCTTCATAGTGCCGAATTTTATATATCCACTCTCTTTCATTTTTTTTCCCCTACTTGATAGGACCTACTAAAGTATATGGTCAAAACATATAATGGGCACATTAATAGGCAAATATTACATTCCTATTCTGTGCTTCACTAGACCAACCAATACAAGACACATAATATTATTGAAATCTTATTTTGTTAGAAATATTCTTATTTAGAAAGCTTTTATAGCTATTTTGGAACCTTCTATATATAATTTGTTAAAACGTCTTTTGTGAACCTACCAAAAAAATAAAGTTAGAAACTCTCTCTATATAAGAATGCACCCATCTAGTCTCACAAACCACACAAATCTTTTCTCTATCAAACCACACAAATCTTTTCTCTATCTTTTTTTTCCCTTCACCATGGGTAGAAGAAAAGTTAGACACCAATTCATTTCTGACAATTCTACTCGCCGAGTCACATTCAAAAAATGCAAAAATGGTTTACTGAAAAAGCTCAAAGAATTGACCATTCTTTATGGTGTACCTGCTTTTGCTATCATTTATAGCGAATACAATGAAAGTCCTGAACTCTGGCCTAACCGTAACGAAGTTCATTCTCTTCTCAACAGGTTAAGTGAGCTTCCAGTGGAGAAACAAACCAAATACAAGATAAACCAGAATGATCTCATGAACAGAATGGTCCAAGACGCAGAAAAAAAAATGGAGAAAGTGAGATTTCATAAGCGTTCGATGGATTTTGGATTGATGACTATGTTTAAGGATCTATCCATCGAAGCTGATTATTCGGAAGAACTAAACAAAGCAGCCGAAGTGGTTGAGAAGAAGTCCAAAGCCATCAGAGAGAGGATCAAAGCTATAAAAGCTGGAACACCCATCGTCAAGAGAGATTAAACATCCATTCAAATAATGTTCTTATCTATTTTATTTCATGGTTTTTAATTTAAGATGGTTGGATTAATAATATTAAAAATTATGCTCTAAGATTTTTTTTGCATTCTTAAGAAAAGACTAGGGGAAATTAGTATAAATCTCTTTGGCCTTCTTAGTGTTGTATGGCTTAGATTAGATAGAATGAACAATATGATGTAATCCTGTTTATGACCAGACTGGCAATATTTATGAAGATTTTCTTCCTTATATTGATAGTTTTGCTGTTTTTTATTTTTTATTTTTTATTTTTGTAAAAAATAGTTGCATTACGCGTGTTTTTGGTTTCCATATTTGTATGAAGCGTGCTTTTAAAACTAGATGTTGATTCAACTCATTTCTTCTCTAGCATATTATATTGTTTTGAGCTTGGTTTGAGCTTTCGTTGGACAGTTTTTTATTTTGATATGATTTTGTTTTCTTATATTATTAATAAAATGAAATGATAAAACAGAAATTTTTTTCTTAACATCGGTTATTTATTAGAGAAACTATAAAAAGTACTCTTTTAAATTTTATTTTCAAATGAATCCTCTACTATTTCAAAAACTCTTTTTCAGATGATCTGTTTGAAAATAAATTTTTAAAATGGTGCAAAATAAAAATGACTCGTATTTATTATCTGAAACATAGTTTACAAAGATATCATAGAAAAATGATACAAAAACATGTGGTTTATGAATTGTTGATAAACGTTTTTGAAAACCTATGATATTTTCTTTTCTACATTAGATGCAAACAAAATATATTTGTATATGTTTATAGTTTTTACTTGTTTCTTAAACTATATTTATAGTTCAAAGTTTATGATACAAATTTAAATTACTAAAATTCATATCGTAGAGTCAAGAGTGTCTAATCCATTATTTTCATTTGAATTTTTGGAACCATCTTTAAAGATGGGTAACATAATCCACCTTTAACACTTTAACCTCTCCATTGACATGTTTCAACTCACCACCATTTTCCCACCATTTTCCTTCATGAACTATCATCACAAAGATAGCAATTAACCTTGCCCAAGATAATGTTACTGCAAGATAAATAAATATTTAGTGACAGTTAAACCACAAAACCTAACATATAGGTGTAGGTTCATATCTATATATATCTAGAAAAAAAATCAGCAAATACAATATATTAGGTTAAATTTATTGTAAAAGATCAGCAAAAATACATGGTTACAAATTTATTACAATATTTACACACATAGATTATCGTATTAGTACTAATTGTATCAAATAAAACATTCACAAACAAAACTTCATCAAGTTACATCATCCATTTCCTCACTCATGCGAGTAACGCCAACGATCTTTTTGTTTTCTTTCAACACATGTTCTAGTGTTTAAAATAACAAAACAAATAAAAATGGTTGATTGATTATACAAAAAGACTTTAAAGATATTTTAATTCTTCGATTGAAGAATCTGAATAACCGAAAATGGCGATCTCCGGCGCTGATGATGATGAAGCAGGAACTCCACTTCTCACTGAAACCGTTGACGGATCCGTTGACTACAGTAGCAAACCCGCCGTCAGATCTTCTTCCGGCGGCTGGAGATCCGCTGGATTCATCATCGGTGATTCCCTTTCATTCTCCCCGATTTTCCCGCCAATTCCGTACTCTATTGTGTTCTCCATTTGACTTCGCCGTTCTTTTTTTTTGTAATGTCCGATGGTAGGTGTGGAGGTTGCTGAGCGATTCGCTTACTACGGTATATCGTCGAATCTGATAACGTATTTGACGGGACCACTGGGACAATCTACGGCAGCTGCCGCCGCTAACGTCAACGCTTGGTCTGGAACGGCGTCGTTGCTTCCACTCATTGGTGCTTTTGTCGCTGACTCGTTTCTAGGTCGTTTCCGTACAATCCTCGCCGCTTCTGCTCTCTATGTATTGGTACGAAGCTTCTCTCTATTTGAAATCAGTTGAATTTTGAGTGTATTGGTGAATTTGAATTCTTATCAATGAACTCTAGAAATGAATCTGAAGTATATAGTGATTTGATTGAATAAACAGGGACTTGGTTTATTGACATTATCTGCAATGATTCCTTCAGACTGTAAAGTTTCAAGTCTACACTCGTCATGCTCTCCTCGATTTCAAGTGATTACATTCTTTAGTGCCTTGTATCTAGTGGCGTTTGCGCAAGGTGGTCATAAGCCGTGTGTTCAGGCTTTTGGAGCTGATCAGTTTGATGAAAAGGATCCTGAAGAGTGTAAAGCAAAGAGTTCTTTCTTTAATTGGTGGTATTTTGGTATGTGCTTTGGAACATTCATAACTCTATGGATCTTGAATTATATTCAAGATAATCTCAGTTGGGCTTTAGGATTTGGTATTCCGTGCATTGCTATGGTTGTTGCTTTGGTTATTTTCTTGCTTGGAACTGTAACTTATCGGTTTAGTATTCGAAGAGAAGGTCGAAGCCCTTTTGCAAGGATTGGAAATGTTTATGTTGCGGCTGTAAAGAACTGGAGTGTGTCAGCTTCAGCTGTAACTGATGCAGAGGAGAGACTTGGTCTAGTGTCTCATAAAAGCTCACAACAATTTAGGTAAGACACCTTTCTTTCTCCTTTGATTTCGTTGTTACCGTGTAGTTGTTTACCAAAAATAAAGAGTGTTTGTAGTGAGCATCTTGGTTCTTGTTGCAATTGCAGTTTTCTCAACAAAGCTCTGGTCGCAAAGAATGGTTCTTGTAGTATAGATGAACTCGAAGAAGCAAAATCAGTGCTTAGGCTAGCTCCGATATGGTTAACTTGCTTGATTTATGCGGTTGTGTTTGCACAGTCTCCAACTTTCTTCACCAAACAAGGAGCTACAATGGAGAGATCAATCACATCGGGTTACAAGATCTCTCCGGCTAGTCTGCAGTCCTTCATCAGCCTCTCTATAGTCATCTTCATCCCCATCTACGACCGCATACTCATCCCAATTGCAAGATCATTTACACATAAACCAGGCGGAATTACGATGCTTCAGAGAATCGGCACAGGGATATTCCTCTCTTTCCTTGCTATGGTAATAGCCGCTCTAGTGGAGATGAAAAGGCTTAAAACTGCTGCGGATTACGCGCTCATTGATTCGCCAGATGCTACAGTTCCAATGAGTGTGTGGTGGCTAGTTCCTCAGTATGTTCTATATGGTATCTCGGATGTTTTTGCTATGGTGGGTCTTCAAGAGTTCTTCTATGATCAAGTCCCAAGCGAGCTGAGGAGTGTGGGATTGGCTCTGTACTTAAGCATATTCGGTATTGGTAGCTTCCTCAGCAGTTTCTTGATATCAGTCATTGAGAAAGCAACAAGCCAATCTGGTCAAGTTAGTTGGTTCGCGAACAACCTGAACCAAGCTCATCTGGATTATTTTTACTGGTTACTAGCTTGTCTCAGCTTCATTGGCTTAGCCTCCTACTTGTATTTTGCAAAGTCCTACGTCTCAAAGAGGCTCGACGCTCTTTAAACTCAATATCTCTCGTTTAAATGTCTCAGGTACTCTCTTTCTCTGTAATTCTTAGATACACTTTTATCGTACCAATATGTAATACTATCCCATGTTGATATGATGATCGGATTAGTCATATAAGTTAAAAGATATATAGCCTGTAATGCACATATGCATATGTATAGTCTTTCGTGTTTGGTATAGTCTTTTCACTATTGTATAACTTATCAAGCTTACTATCATATATTCCAGCTTAATGAATTAAAGTTGCGTAAATCGTATAGAATAAATTAGTATGATGCAAAAGTCTATACAACTGGAATTTTTTCAATTCTTAGACTTGATCAACCCGGCGATACACATACAACCTCGAGAAGAACAAAAACGCAAAGAATCCAGTGGCGGTGAAAGCACCGAGCAACCAATAAAAGTAATCGACATGGGCTCGGTTCAGGTTAGTGTTGAACCAGCTATCACCGCCATCTTTTCCGGTAACCCAGTTAATGACAGTGATGAGAAAACCACTCAAGAAGCTTGCAAGACCCATTGCACTCAAAGATAGTGCAAGACCTATACTCCTCAGCTCTGTTGGGACTTGGTCGTAGAAGAATTCTTGTGTACCCACTAGAGAAAAAATATCGATCATCCCGAGTAGCAAATACTGAGGGACAAACCACCAGATGGACATTGGGATCGTTGCATCCGGTCTATCCAGAAGCCCGTATTCCTTTGCAGTCTCCAGCCGTTTCATTTCCACCAACGCAGCAATCATCATATTGAAGCTAGAGAGCACCATTCCAGCTCCTATTCTCTGGAGCATTGTGATCCCAAAAGGCTTTTTGGTAACTAATCTAGCTAACGGAAGGAAGACTCGCTCATAAGTTGGAACTGAGATGAAAATCGATATGCCGATAAGCGCCTGAAAAGAAGCCGGAGGGATTTCCAAACCGGGCAAGATTTTTCTGTCCACTGTAACACCTTGTTTCGTGAAGAAAGTAGCGTATTGAGCGTAAGGTATATAGCTAACCACCGATGTGATCCATATCGGAATAAGCCTTACCAAAGCCATTGCATCTTCCACGTCCCTACCATCACATGGCTCACCTCCTCCTTCTCCTGATAGCAACGCTTTTGCTAGGAACCTTTAGTCAAAAATAAAGAAATCTACACTCAAAATAGCACTTAACCAAAACTCAAATGACAGAATTTTGGGAGTTGTGAAACTTACTCGTGCCTTCCTTTACATTTTTGAGACGAACCATCTTCCAGTTGATCCGAATGTTCTAATCTCAGCTTCCGATTCTTGAACGCAGCGACGAAAACTCTACCGATTCTTGCAAAAGCGTTCTTCTTCTCCTCGCGGTCTCCTCTTGGATATCTATAAGTTCTTCTTCCAAGCAAGAAGAGAGCTAAAGCCATAACCATGAACAAACAAGGGATCCCAAACCCAAGCGCCCAATTAACATTGTCTTGAACATAAACCACCACAACAATCGACAAAGTTATTCCCGCGGATAAACTCAAGAACCACCAATTGAAAAACGATCCTCTACTTATTCTCTCCTTTGGATCTTCCACATCAAATTGGTCCGCACCGAAGGCTTGAACACACGGCTTGTGTCCACCTTGTCCAATCGCCACCAAATACAGAGAACAAAAGAACAATAAATTCACCCAAAAGAACGGTTTAGCAGAAACATCGTGAATCACGTGACGTTGTTCAGATAATCCCATTAGGATTAATGAAGCCGACAAGGTCAATAATCCTAGTCCCTGTAATAATAACACATCTCCCCAAAATTTAGTAAAATAATTTCTAAAATATGATTAGAAAAAAATTGGAGTTGGAGAGGAGAGAACGTTACGAGTATGTAGATAAGAGAAGCAAGAACAATGGTACGGTAACGGCCAAGATAAGCATCTGCGATGAAAGCTCCTAAAACGGGAAGCATCGAGGCAGTTCCTGACCATGTGTTCACGTTAACGGCGGCGGTCGCCGTAGATTGTCCAAGAGGTCCGGTGAGGTAAGTTATTAAGTTTGAAGCAATCCCAAAGTAAGCGAATCTTTCTCCAACTTCCACACCTGAAAAAATTTTCAAGAAACAAAAAGAACTAATAAATATTAGCTAGGATGTAGTTTAAGAGCTCCAACTACAAAAAAAAAAAAACGAATTATAAAACCGGCTGTTACCTATAATGTACCAGGCGGATCTCCATCCACCGGTGGAAGATTTTCCGGCTGGAGTTCCACGGTGGTCGACGGAGTCGCTTACAAAATCTTCAAGAAATGCTACTTCTTCCTCGAGTATCGCCATTTCTTGTCGTCACTGAGATGAGGAATGTCTTTTAAAAAAAATCTATATATAAAAGACTGTTAGCTGTTTAATTAGTTTATGATATTTTCGTTTTTTATTTTTTGGATAGTAAGGTCACAATCAGATGAGTATGTGAGTCAAAGAACAAAGTTACATATATATATATACACAATCTATTAATCTTTTGACCCAAAAAAAATCTGTTACTCCCTCTCTATCAGAAAAATTGATTTTTTGAAGATTTATTCAATTAAAAATAAAAAATATTTAGTAATAAATACATTAATTTTTAACGTTAAAATATTTTCTCATATTATAAATCAATAGAAATTCAAAAATTCAAACATTTTCAATTTATGTTTTTTGAAATTTACAATTTACTGATATTAACTACTAAAATGTATTTAAAATTTTAGAAAATCAATCGTTTAAAAATAAGGAACAAAATCTAATACCAAAAATCAATTCTTGAAACAGATGGAGTATTAGTTTAGGATTAGGTGTAATTTATTTTTGAACAGGTGTTTGTCTCACAAGTTGCATGTGTCTCACAAGTTGCATGTGACTAATTAAAACCAATTTGACCTCCGGTTTTATCAGTTTTTGTTTTCGTCATTTTATATCAATCAAAAGTCATTAGGAGTTATTATTGGATCATAACTTTATTTACTAAAATTAAGATCCATACACAATCTAATTTTTATTTAAGTATAAATATAGCACACTAATTATCAATGCATATACACACAAAAAATTGTGTTGTGGATTCTTAAAATCAAGTGGTAATTTATTAACAACAACAAACAAAAATCAAGTATTAATTCAGCTAATGGGGTTTATAATACTTATTTGTTAAACCAAATTGCCATTGACAGGATATACAATATGGAATTTCATAATGCCTGATGGTTACAGACTTACAGTCCAACTCCATAATTATGAAGAACGTATAACGACTAAATAATCCAGCATTTACGTCTTCTTCTTTTTTTCTTTCAAAAATCGTTAGTGATTTCTTTTATAAATTGCCTTTAGTTGTAGGCGGTTCACTGGATTCAAGATTCAATTATTTGGCATCCTTTTGGCTTTTTTATACTTTAAAGGTTGGTATATCAGCCAAGTGCATGCATTACAATAGTTGTAAGTTTGAACGTCCCAGATAAAGAAAGAATCTGATTGGTTAAGGTCCTACCATTTTTGTAACACGTTTTTTAAAGTGTTTGATAATTTAGTGAAAAGGAAAAATAATATTGCAGAATTAGTCTTCTCAGCTACAAAAGTTGATTGAGATTTTCTTACTTTTTAGTAGAATTACATAAAAAATAAACAGATATTCCCTCTGTTTCAGTTTATAAAAAAAATTTAGTCAAATTTGTTTGTTTTAGTTTGTAAAAAAATTCAAATATTTATGCAGTTTTTCAATAAATTTTAATTTAATATAACTAAAAAAAATACATTGTATTTTTGTGTTTTTAAAATCTATTTAATGATGATTTTGGTTTAAAAAAATAAAATTAATATGCGTGTTTTTAGCTAAATTTTTTTATAAATTGCAACGGAATGAGTAGTATGCAAACAAAATAACAATAGAAAATTGTATGATCTTTAAAATTTATTAGAAAGTTTGATGTACAAATTAGACGGAGAAAAAAAAATCTTTTTTTTTCTTATAAATTTGATGAAGTAGGTAGCTCAAGATAAGTGTAACGTGTACAACTCGCGTTCCACAGTTTCTAATCAACTCATAGCTGTGTACTGGTGAAAGAAATTTAATGGGCTGAGACGTGGACCCATTTCGTCTGAACATACATATATAGAGATTTAAAACAAACAACTCACTCGAGTGGGTTGAGAATTATCCGTGGTATTATGGAAAGAGACTGTTGACAACTGACTGGTTTATTAAGAGGCGACGCGAATGGGCTCATCGATTTCAACAACTAGACTTTGTTTGTGTTCAACGCAACAATAATCATGTTGTTGATGATCAGTTAGACGTAATGATGACTGATTCACAACAAAAAAAACTGTAACATTTTCATTAACTCCGTCACTTCTCTTGGTATTTTTTACTAATTTAGTCTTGGCTTCCAAAGTTGGTCCAACCTTTATCCAAGCGGAGTGAGTGATGCTTGGGTTTCAAATTTGTCTTCTTTGTTTTGGTCCTGACTCCTCAATCTCAAAACCCCCCACCCCCCCCCCCCCCCCCCAATTTCCTTTCAGCCAATTCAGCATCCTAGAGGATAAGATTATTTGGCAATATACGAATCGGACAAGCACACACTTCGAAATATCTATCTAATAACCAACTTTTTTAAAAAAATGGTTATTGGATATCTCGAAATAACCAAAACTAAACTAACGGATCCCTTAAAGTGGTGAAACGAACTTGCAAGACCGTATCTAGGTCTAACCAATGTGTGTTTTTAAAATGATAAATACAGTGAAACCTCTATAAATTAATAATATTAGAATTAATATATTTTATTAATTTTGTCGAATTTATTAATTTATAAATGTGATATTTGGCTTAAAATATCAATTTAGTACCGAAAAATTATTAATTTAGTGAGATTTAATTTTTAGAAGTTCCACTGTGGTATATTTTTGTAGGCTCTACCTCATATTCAACTTGCCATCTACCTTATTAATACAATGAAGTGTGTCGTTTTAACAAAAAGTAATTGTAACTTTAAATAAATAAAAAAGGGTGACACACACACAAAAACAAAACAAAACAAAATAAATCAAATTATAAACACGTTAACTTACAAGTAACAACCAGATACATATGATATGAAAATCAACACAACTTTGTCATTCAAATTCTTAAACTTGGTCTAACCGACGATACACATACATCTTGGATATGAACAAGAACGCAAATAAAGCAATGGCGGTGAAAGCGGCTAGCAACAAGTAAAAGTAATCGACATGGGCTCGGTTCAGGTTAGTGTTGAACCAGCCGTCTCTTCCAGTAGCCCATTCAATTACAGTAGTGAGAAAACCGCTCAAGAAGCTCGAAAGACCCATCGCACTAAAAGAAAGAGCGAGACCGATACTCCTCAGCTCCGTTGGGACTTGGTCGTAGGAGAATTCTTGTGTTCCCACCAGAGAGAGCACATCGACCATCCCGACTAGGAAATACTGAGGGACGAACCACCAAATGGACATTGGAACGGTTGCTTCCGGTCTATCTAGAAGCCCATGTTCCCTAGCGATATTCAGTCTTTTCGCTTCTATCAACGCAGCGAGCACCATATTGAAGCTTAAAAGCACCATTCCGGCTCATATTCTCTGGAGCATAGTGATCCCAAAAGGCTTCTTGGTAATCGTTCTAGTTATCGGGATAAACACATGCTCATAGATCGGGACTGAGATGAGAACCGATACACCGATGAATGACAATAAAGAAGCCGCTGGGATTTCTAAGCCCGGTAAGATTCTTCTGTCCACCGTGACGCCTTGCTTCGTGAATAAAGTCATGTTTTGAGCGTACGTAATCGTGCTTATAACCGAAAGCAATCATAGAACTTATCGTTACAACTCATGGAGCAAATAAGCTGTTAAAGCAGCTGAATGTGACTATCATGATGTCAATTTTTGTTTTTGGGATAAATTTGATGTAACGCTACATATGTGATATGTATAGTAGATGGAAAAAAAAAATCTTGATAATTATCAATACGATACATCCTGCATGCACCTAAGGAAAAGATAATGTTTGCTGATAAACGTGATACGTGTACAACTCATATTCTCCGGTTTCTCACTACTCTCAAACATTAAGAACTTTGTGGGACCAATTTATCTAAGAATTAAGTGGGCCGAGATGTGGGCCTAATTTGTCTGAACCCTTTAGTCGATTGAGGAAACTTCAAACACTCACTTTCGATATTATTCTCACTTTTTTTCTTAAACCCTTGACTTAATTACTTGCAAGTTTCAACTTTCAAGTATATGACAATGTCATATGCAGGATACTATACATATACTATTTCTAGTTTTTTTCCTTTAAGACGAAAATTAGGCCCAATGTAAGCCTTTTACAAGTAGTTTAATGGATCCAGATCTAGATACGCTAAATATCTTTTTTTTTTATAATCAGATTTCGGATATTTCTTTTATTCTTAGAATACAAGTATAAGAAAAAGGTATAAATTTATAGTTTTCGACCACTTATGCATATCTTTACATTTTACAAAATATTAAATGTACGTTAATAATCATACCACTAGATTATAAAACGCTTAAAAAACCATATGTGAGTGCAAACAAGACATTGATTTGGACCTCTAAATATTAAGCAAATTTTAGGGTCCTCAACTGTTAACGTTTCATTTGCTTTACCAGTAAAATACGTATTTTGGTGTTTATTTTCTTGAATTTAATCTTTTATTTTAATATTAAGAAAATAGTGTTAATTATTTTTAATATTTTACAAACTTTATATTTTATTAATAATTTTACAGATAAAAAATAATGTTAACTAAAAATAGATTACAAAATAGTATAAAACTATATTTTAAATAGTGTTTATTATCACTATTTTATTACAAAAATATATATGTTAAATTTTGATTACAACACATACTATCACAAAAAATATATATAATTTTTTTTTGTCTGAAGTTTCTAAAATCCTAAGCACGGCTCTGTCCATATGTCATACATGCAAACTAGCGTTATAACACGAGAAAGATTTTTCACCCAATTGCTAAATATATAAATAGATTATGTATCATTCATTTAAGCTACCACATATTCATATCATCTTTTGTTAAAGTCATATTCATATATTCTCATTGTCGAATCTATTCAAATCTACCTCGATTTATTTGGATGTCACCAGCGATAAATGATAGCAATGGCGACGAAGCAATATTTGTATGTTTTGTTATCACTGATGCTATCAATAGCTTGTAAACTTTTTAGTGTTGTACTAACTCTTTGATATATTTTTTGAAAGTTTATTTTAATTTTAGAGATTTAACCTTTGATTATATTTTTTTAATGTTAACGACATTAAAACAAACAAATCTGCTAAATCGGTAAGAATAGTTTGCAAATATCGTCGACCATTGGTGAGACGGGTTTTTGCGAGACGCACAAAACCTCTATATGATATTTTAACCCTGAGGATCATATGCCACACGGGTGGTATTGGGAGGTAAATAATTATGATGATCATGACGTTTTTTTCTAGTTGAACTATAATAATTTGTTTTTTTTTTATTTCATATCATGATGGCTGTTTTCGTTCATTCATAAATAAAGTGTTTTCACCTTTTAAATAAGATTTTAGAACAGGTTTTAGCTCTAAAATTTTTGGATTCAGTCTCATCTTATCTTGTTTCATTACCTAGATTTAATATTGAAAATAGGACAAATATTTTGATTTCCAAATCTTTTCGTTCTGAAAAGTTTTGCCTAGAATTCATGTTTGCCCAATTGTCCACACAAAATTTTGGTTTTACAATATTATGGTAGAAAAATGTTTTTCACCAAATATTTTGAAATATTTGAGCTTTGATAAAATTTTTTTTTTTTAATTTTATCAATGGTTTAAAGAATTGGGGAGGGGGGGGGGGTATAACCAATTACACTATGTTTAATATATAAAAGAAACAAAATGTGACTGATTTCTGACAATTCTACTCGTGTGTCAGACTGTCATGTGTAGTTTTCTCTGCTGGTGTAATAAATTAATTTTTACAGTGTAATAAAATAACAATAGTTGTTTCTGTAAAACAAATTTATTTAGAAAAATACGTGTATACAACTCATCAGGTCCTCTTCTAATTGGTCCTACGGTAAAAACAAAGTTCAAACTTTTGTTCTTATCTATGGTAAAACGTATATGGGCACATTAATAGGCAAATATTTCATGCCTATTCTGTGCTTCACTAGACCAACCAACACAAGACACATAATATAATGGAAAAAATCTTTTGTTACAAATCTTCTTATTTAGAAAGCTTTTATAGCTCTTTTGGAATCTTATATATAATAATTTCTGTTACACCCTTTCTATAACTTTTTAATTAAAAAACCTTCTATAAATTATTTTTTTTAATTTAATAAAACCTTTCTATAATTTGTTTAAACGTTTTTTGTAGACCTGGCAAAAAAATAAAAGTTAGAAACTCTCTATATAACATTCCATCCATCTAGCCTTTAAAACCACACAAATCTTTTTATCCTCTTTTTTTTTCCACTATGGGTAGAAGAAAAGTTACACACCAATTGATTTCTGACAATTCTATTCGTCGAGTCACATTCAGAAAACGCAAAAATGGTTTATTGAAAAAACTCAAAGAATTGACCATTCTTTGTGGTTTACCTGCTTGTGCTATCATTTACAGCGAGTATAAAGAAGGTCCAGAACTTTGGCCTAACAAAAATGAGGTTCATTCTCTTCTTAACAGGTTAAGCAAACTTCCAGTGGAGAAACAAACCAAATACAAGATGAACCAAAATGATCTCATGAACAGGATGGTCCAAGACGCAGAAAAGAGATTAGAAAAAGTGCAATTTCGTAAGCGTTCGATGGATCTTGGATTGATTACTATGTATACTGATCTAATCACCGATGCTGATTATTCAGAAGAACTAAGCAAAGCAAGCGAAATGGTTGAGAAGAGATTCAAAGCCATCAAAGAGAGGGTCAAAGCTGTAAAAGCTGGAACACCCATCATCAAGAGAGATTAAACATCCTTTGAAATAATCTTTTTTATTTTGTGGTTTTTAATTTAAATGGTTTGGATTAATAATATTGAAAATTCTGTTCTTAGATTTGTTTTGCACTCTTAAGAAAGACTAGGGGAAAATGGTATAAATCTATTTGGCCTTCTTAGTGTTGTATGGCTTAGATTAGATAAAATGAACAATATGATGTAATCCGATTTATGACCAGAGTAATAATATTTATGAAGATTTTCTTCCTTCTATTGATATTTTTGCTGTTTTTCTTTTGCTTTTTTTTTAAACATATATTTACATTATGCGTGTCTTTGCTTTTGATTTTTGTGTGACGCTAGTTATTAAAATTGGATGTTGATTCAACTAAATTCTTCTCTAGCGGACTATATTATTTTGGGCTTGATTTGAGCTTTTCTTGGATTGTTTTATTAGTTTTGTATGCTTTGATTTTCTTATGTTACAAATAAAATGAAATGACAAAAAAAATATTTTTTTAACATCGGTTATTTATTATCCGAATAATAGTTTACAAAGATAGCATAGAAAATTGATACAAAACATTTAATTTATGAATCGTTGATAAACATTTCTAAAAACCTATGATATTTTCTTTTCTACATTAGATGCAAACAAAATATGTTGTATATGTTTATAGTTTTAAGTTTTAACTTGTTTCTTAAATTATATGTATAGTTCAAAGTTTATAAAAAATTTAAACTACGAAATTGAAAAACTAATGAGAAAAATTAAGTTATATTTTATTTATTTTATATGTAGAAAAAGATTTCTCCTAAAATTTATGTCTATGTAACTGACAAATCATCGTCCACTAAATTTCATTGTAATTACCAACTGTCCTATTTTATTTGTTGACCAATAGTAGGTGAGCTTTTGTTATGTAATTAATTTTTTTGTCCTCCAGTATATCATAATTGTTTTTTTTGTCAGAAATTAGTTACATTTCTAGTTCATTGTATTTAAATATTTTTTCATAGCTTTCAACTTGTGGTCTTGTATAAAGGGAACATTGTATATTTGAACTCTTTTAACAAAGAAAAATATATACATTTCATATTAAAAATAATTTTTTAAAAAAATATCTAGATTTTTTGTCACAAAACATCCATTTATTTCTCTTTTTTATTAAATATTACCTAAACACAATTTCTTTCAAATATATATATATATATAATATATATCTCAATAAATTGAAAACTATTTCTAATTTCATGACCTTCTCTCTTTTCTTTTTTTTGAAAGAAGGGTTACCTTCTATTTTTTAATCCATATGGTTTATAAGGAAATAAAAATTAAATGATATTTACCATTAAACATATTCATTGAACATTATTACAACAATATATGTACACACACACACACACACATATATATATATATATAACTAAACAATATTTATAATTTAAAAGGATGTTTAGAATGTTAAAATTTTCTTTATTTTAATTTAATTTCAATAATTATAATTATTAATATATATTTGGGTTAAATATCATTTCTAACTTAAATGAATGTGTAGTGCCACGTGTACTTTTGCTTAGATAAATCACTTCGAAATTTCTTAGCTCTTGACCAAATATTTAAACTTTTGAGTCTGAGCTAAACAAGTTCGATTCTATTTATTTTAGATTATAGATGGTAAGATGGGCTTCCGCCGGACCAAACTTGTTTGGGCGGACAAAATCCCAACAGCAACAAAATCAACAAAATAAGTTTCTTGTGTAAATTACAGAAAGTTTTATATATAATATAATGAACTAATTATTAACACAAAAGGAATTTGATTTAAACTTCAGCAATTAAATACCTACCTATGTGTTTTTAATTTCTTTGCTCCAGTTGCACTAAACACAAGAATCTGAGAAGTGCTGGGAAGATTGGTTCTTAGGCTTAAAATAACGCATCAAAATACTAATATTCACACAAGAGATTTGTAACACAAACATTGAACCAGACAACACACAAAAACAACTAATGTATCATTAGTGACTCGATCCTTCAACAAGTGAGGCTGAGTCGATGGCCGAGATACACAAAGTGCCAAGTGAGAGACATAAGAGTTAGTAAATTTAGCCGCGACGAGTATGCATTTAACCTACACAGCCTCTCACTCAGCTTCGTCAGTCTCTGCTTCACCGCATCCTCATCAATCTTCCCTTTAACTTTCTCACCGCTGGTTCGAGCCGCTGCTTCACTGGACTGTGACTCGGACGTATCAAGTCCTCTTCCATCTTCCTTTTCAGCTTTTATTCTCTCAAACATTGCCTGTCGCACAAAATAAATATTACGATGCATAAACCTAAAAGTTGGAAGAAAATACAAACTAAATCTAAATGTGAATAAACAAACAACTGAAGCCAAATAAAGAATTTTCCTGTGAATTTATAAACTTCAATTTAAAATAAATGAATTGGGAGTGATATATTAATTATAACCTTAGTGGCCCGTGGCTCAACAAATGATGCATTAGCTTCAACCATCAAGATTGATGACAAGAGGTTAACGGCCTGCCACATCTCCACCGCATCAGTAAAAACCTTCCGGCGCCGGCTGATGACGAGTCCTAACAACCCAACCAGAATCGCTACAGATATTGCCTTGAAGTAAACCGAATACAACTTGCTCTGCACCACACCAAATTGCTGCCTCCCAAGCACTGAAGGCAACGCGTAGCTCGATAGGAACGTCACCCACACGCACATCCCGTACGCCGCCGCGATCCCGATCAGACCCACCACGCTCCCGATCTTCTTCAGCCTCAGAGCGACAGGAACCGCCGTCCCTAGCCCCCTTGCCGTGCTCTTTGCCTTTTCCCAAACGTTTTTGGCATTATGAGCCTTCTTTCTAGCCCTTTCTTTCATCGTTTCCTTTGCTTCACGAGCTTTCTCTAAGACCTTCTCTTCCACATCACGTGTGACCGCCTCTTTGGACGTGTCATCGGAAAGATCGTCCCCGGCCAACGTTGGATCCTTGATTTTCCCCAATACACTCGCCATCTTGTGCTTACACGTTCCAATCGCGTCGCATATGATTTCCCCTGGCGATGCGTAGTGTTCACGCTCTTCCTCTATCGGAAGAGACGACGCCGTTTCTCTCTTCGAATTTCTAAACACTTCGTCTTTCATCGTCTTTTCTTCTTTTCCCGGCGGTGAAATCAAGACTCTGGTGTTGGTTTTCCCATCTCCGTCGTACTCCACCACAACAACGCGGTGGCCATCTTTCACGATGACGTCACCTTCCGGCTCCTTGCAGTGGCCCACCGTAAATAACGCGCTTAAGACAAGACACAAGGCCAATAGTTTTGTCATTTGAATTGTTTTATGATCCGTGTCGCTGACTCGTTTGAGACTTGCTGATCTTGTTATTATTATCCTATAGGCTAAGCTCATCAAAAGCTAACCGTTTAACACGTGTTGCCAACGTGGATATATACGTGTCACCCTAGGAGGAAAGTAAACTACAATATCAATCAGCATTCAGCACTATTCCTTAACACACAAATGAAGCGGTGCGCAATGATAAAATTTGATGATGGGCCTAGTTTATGACATGTAGACCCAATATATATGGACTTGAAGGGCATGCATGAATGATGATGCTTAAATTCTGCGAATCATGGAATATTCTTAAACTATAAAGAAAAGCCAGAAATGAGATACGTATTAAGAAAAAAAAAAGAAAAAAAAAGGAGGTAGGAGGAGGCATGGGTGATGTGGATGATGTGGATTTTTTCGTGGGTGATATGGTACATTTGGAAAGTAGGGAATCGAAAAGTAATTGAGAATGTCAGTGAGACCTCTCGAGATACTCTAAATTTTGCTATTCTTGAAGAAGAAAATTGGAAGAAAGCGAACATACAGAAACATGTATATGAAAAGGGTCTCACATAAGCAATGCAGGAAATGCTCCCACGAAATTCACCAATTTGCTATACGGATGGATCGTAGCACAAAACGGATAGGAGGAGCGGACAAAGATAGCTCGTTACTATTGAAAATGAGATTCTACATATAAGATTAAGAGGGTCACGACGGTGCATCTCTCCTCTACACACTAAATTGGAGGTTTTGGTCTGGGCTATGTAGTGTTTGTTAACTATACCGCAGACAGATACTCGAAGGATGTGGCTATATGGTCCAAAGTCTCGATAATTATCTTATTCTTTACGGATTGCACAGATTTTATCGCTGATTACAAATCTAGAAAATTGGCCGTTATTCGCATCAGAACTGAGAGACTTTTTTATTATTTACAGACTTGTTTACATCTTTTAGAATTATGTACATCTTATGCCCGTGCATATCGTCTTGTAAAATGTGTAAGAATATGTAATTTATGTTTTTTTCATGTAAATAATTCGGTTTTCACCTACCTCTATAATGGAGAATCACTGAACTCGTAATTTAATAGATGGGGTTAGATGGAAAAAAAGAAATAAAAAAGAAAGAGGAGGCATGTGAAAGTACATGTGGCTTTGAGGCACTTTGACAACAAAACAAAAGCAGCCACCTTGTATCTCTTCCTTTGCCGATTCCCCACAATAACACTCACTCATATACACAATACACATTATGTCTTTTCCTTTTCCGATTTTACTATATTCGCTTGCTAACTTTGTTTTTCCAAACGACAAATGTAATGTTTATTTAATATGAACATCTTGGTCGTTCGGCAATGTGTTGGTAATTATAATTATTACAACACTAACATCATTGGGCCATTATTGAGAACTGACCAGTACCCACACCAACCACAGTACTATAGATCCCAACAAATATCTTCGGACTGAAATATATATTTATAATGCATATTATTAACATGAATAGTTTGGAGAAAAACATCGTTTCATTAAAATTTAGATATTTCCTACAACTTTTTATGTAATGTTATGCAATAGATCTAAGATCATATTATATGTGATCCTCTTCAATTATGTTTAGATTTTCTAGTGTTTATACAATAGTTTTGAAATATAGCTACAATGCTTTGAAACTAGTGGATTATAGACGCAGAGCCAAAATCCTACGCATAAAATCTATATGTGACCCATATTTTCTATCATTTTTGTATGAAAGCGAAAGGACGAGTAAAAAGTGGCCAAAAAGAAAGAAAGAAAGACGATCGACCAGACCCATCGTTTATTCTAATAAAAAATGTTTTTTCTTTGATAAAGTTGTTTTAATAATTTATTGAAACCGAAAACATACACTAAAAAGAGTAGGGTTTTTTTTTTTTTTTTTTTTTTTTTAATGAAAGTAGTCGAGAACCATACGAATCGAAGTGAGGTAAATCGAAGGAGGTTGGGCTAGGAACAGCTAAGACCATGTTTATTAATGGTCTCTCTCACATTTGTGAAAAAAATTGATATTTTATTGAGTTGATCTCTCAAATTTTAAGAAACTTTCAGGTGAATTTCTCACTAATTTGAGAGACACTCGCGATAAAATATATTTTTTCTTGTACAAACGTGAGAGACTCTCAAACCATTGACAAACATGATTTAAGACGTCCAACTTCTTGTGGAACACTTACCTACTTGATACTTCTCCTTGGATCACGTTATATTTCGTGGAATGATTCGAAATAGTTTAATGCTATAGTTTCTTTTTAATAAAAATCTAAAAATTCACACTAGATAGTTTTCTTTTTCAAAAATTGCCAAATTTATGTATTTTTAGTTTTAAAAGAACATAACAAAGTAATAGTTTGAAGAAATATTTATCTTCTTCTTATGTATTTTCCATCCTACGTAGCTATCTACTAAAAACTCCAAAATAAACTCAAATATTAAAAAAAAAAGAGATTAAAACAAAATAGTTCATTAAACCTCTAACTATGAAAATTCCAAAAATTAACTATCCAGCAAAAATAAACAGCGACATACAAAAGAATACATGTGAAAGTTTCCGAAACTCTTAATCATGAACACTATGAACCTTGAAACAACAAAATACAAAATACAAAATGAATTTAACAATTCTAAAGATATGTATATACATATGTGTCTCTGGGTGACTACATCGACATTCCTGCTTGGAATTGATTGATCAAAAATGAATTAACGATTTTAAAACTTTTCTTAGGACTTGGATTTTTTTTTTTTTAAATGTTCTAGTTATATTTTGTCTTTTTGGATTCTTAGCTAATTAAAAAAAAAAAATATTAACTTCTGAACTTTAATTTGAAACAGAATCCGAAAATAAGGAATATAAAATTTTAAATTGAATGTAAATTATCATGATATCTTGACATGGGAGAGTAAAGTAAATGACGAAGGAGTTGCACACGAAGTTACTAAAATCGGAAGTATTCAACAATATTCTTTGCTTTGGTTTTACTTTGCTCAGATGTTACCCTAACTACTAACACTGTGAAGTGTGAATTCAGTCATCTCCGACCAAAATTTCTCCACCACGTGTTTGATTTCGCGTCAGAACATGACATTATCTTTTTATGTTAGTTTCTACCAAACTTTGCTAACCAAATTTAATATCATCTACTCATTTTTTTTTTCGAGACACATTTATTTATTACTCCATTCAATTTTTCTTCTTCTTTTTCATAGGCCCACCCACCATCATATAGTAATATCATTAACGAAAATTTATGGTCGAAGTTAGCGCCAATCAATGGGGACGCAGTAGAGAGACCACCACTCGACTAAGGTGTCAGCTTATTACTTCTTTTAGTTTAATATCTATTCCCTCCGTTTACAATTAAATAATATTTTAAAATTAAATTTTTTTTAAAATTAACTGTCGTTTTTTATTTTCAAAATAATTATTTGATAATAATTACAATTTTATCTATCATGAATTAATGTATTGACTAATCATTGATAAATTATGTTAATGAGAGATCAAACATAAAATTTAATGATTTTCTTAATATGTGTAAAACTTTTTAAAACGATACTTATTTGTAAACAGATAGAGTATCATTTTACTCCCTCTGTTTAGAATTAAGTGACATTTTAGAGTTAATATTTTGTTTAAAATTAAGTGACATTTTACAACTACGATGTCACTTTTACATAAAAATACCAATTATAACCTCCATTTCAAATGATTGATTTATATTGAATCAAAATTAAAAATATAAATATATTTAATTAGCAAGGATATAAATGATAAATTAAAAAATTCCTTAAGTCATGTGCAATTGAATAGAACGATATTTATTCTTAAACTGAGGGAGTATCATTTTCAAAGAAGTACCAACACTAAAATTCAAACTTAATATACTACTTGATCGTAACCGTATAGCAAAAGGATATTTAGGATTAATAAGATTTGCAAGAATTGGCGAAGTGATACAAAAATTTAGCTGAAAATTAACGATCGCTGCGTGTGGACATGTCACGTTGAAACGTCTTTAAAACAGACTTTAAAGAGCGGATGATTCTCAGAATAGAAATATGGAGGAGAGGACTTTGGTGGCAAAAAAGTTGTGCCCACTAAAACATGTTAAGTGAAACGGAAGAATTAAATGATATAAAAATAATTGAACCTAAGTTTCCGAAGGAGAACATTGTTGACTTTAAAAGCAAAACTCCAAATTTATATTGATTTTTACGGCAAATTTACAAGAATTTGCACTGGATTCATATATTAAAATATTAGTTTAATGTGATTAATTTTAAAATGGTTAAAAATGTTGCTATTTTCTTATTGCCATCGTTAAAATAACGACAAACTCTATATATATATATATATATATATATATATATAAAGGTTACTTAGGGATAAATAAAGATATGGGAGAGAGTTAGAAGACAATATATGTCCGTAATCTTGTATAAACTAGTTTAAACAAAATGAAATGTTTGACCATGAAATTAATTGGAACTAAATAAATGGATAAGAAAAAATAGAGGTAAAATGATCTGCCGACAAAACATTATATAACAAGATTGCATTTGACTTGAGTATCTCAAACTCCAATGTCTTTAAGATTTCTATAATACTTTTTAAGTCTCTAACAAACGATCAACGCTTCTCCGTGATCTCCACGGAGCGCGTCAACTTTAACTAATGATATATTCATACGATTTGGGATGTATTTAATTTCAGTCCATTCAAGTATAAATTTGATTACGATGTTTTTTGGGCAAACAAATTATATACACATTGAGAGATCCAACATATGAATTTATATAATTTTGTTCATATAGGTTTGGGATATATGAATGATCAAAGTTTATAATCCTTTATAAAAAAAGATATGTAATCCACCCATTTAAAAGTTGAAACAATTGGTGATGATACAACAAAAGAGGTTCACTTTTTGGGGTAAGGACATGACAAGATGTACTGTAGATTTCATGATGGGGTAACACCGATTTCCTTGAAAACGAAATATCCAATCAATATAAGTTTTTACATATTTATTTCTCTCATAGAAAAGAAAAAAAATTATACTATTGTCTTGTGTTGTGTGTCGTACTAAAAATCCCCCTCTTCAAAATTCAAGAAGCTTATGTTCAACTTTTTCATTTTCGTAAATGGAATGAGTAATATTTTCCCTTCTTTACACATTCCACTAGTCTCTAACTCTAAGTTGGCCTAACCCCACTTCACCTTTACTTGTTTATAACCTCATAATTGATTGAGAGATCGGGTTGATAACTCATACCAGAAAAAAAAAAAAGTTACAAATGAAATATTAACATTCATCTCTAACATAACGGAGCAAACAAATCAGTTTTTAATAATTTAAAAATGGTGTAGCATCAGCTAAATAAAAACAAGACACCCCCTATTTCAATGCTCTACTTCAAAGTGATTTTTTTTTTGTTTGAAAAATCTATAAGAGATTTAGCAATTTTCTATTCAATATATATCTAATGGTCAGACATTAACATAGGTTTAAGACCTCATTTGCCAAACAAACAAAACAATTTTGATTGACGTTTTTTCAGTTGACTTATAATTTAGATAGATATTTTGTTAATTTATAAACTTGAATTGAATGATCTAGTAGGTAGCTGGTATTATCATTGATTTAAATTACAGTATATAAACAATGTCATTTATATCTTAAAGCAAAAAGTCCATTAAAAACTAACATCGTAAACATTAACCACTTTTCAAATTAAATAGTATCATTCAACTATATTTACCATTAAATGTGTTTAACTTTTTTTTCTTTTCTTAGTGACATCCAGCAATGAAAAACTTCTTAAAGTGTATGACGCGAAATGATTTAGTTTGATAATTTCATATTTGATACGATTGCCTATTTTTTTAGATCACATAATGATGATGGTAAACGATCGATTTCACATAGAAATAAAAACAATTATATAACAGAATTCTTCTTCATTTTATTTATCGTTGGTGTCGTTTTAAACTACTATTTAATAAGTAAACAGAATAAACGACGCAATTAGTCCACTTTCTAATTATGTTAGCATTAGCAAACAAAACACAAATGGCCACCACCACCACCACCACCTTCGTCCTCCAAGACAACGATGGTACGTCTCTTATGTCCCTACTACACCTCACTCATCCTATTCTCTCTTTTTTTTTGTTTCCTTACAAATTTCTAAATCGTCAAAATTTATATATATTTTCCATTAACTAATACATACGAATATTTGGTGAATCACCGACGAGAAATCCAAATGATACATACTTTGGAAGTAATAATCAAAGAATATTCAATACAAATATTCTTAAAGAAAAAAATAGCACCTACCCAAAACAATTCAACTTAATAATTTCATCATTTCTAGACACTCTGTCCATATCTTATCATATTATAAAATTATTATACGTATAAAAATAACATTAAAAATGTAAATTTGGGAGAAATCGAAAAATTGACTCTAAAAAAAATGACGTCTTCTTCTTCACCTTTCTCTTCCCCGACTATTAACACTCGAAACAAAAGAAGATGATAAAAATTTGTTTCTTCTTTCTTCTCCTTCTTCTTCTCTCTTCATAATTTATCTCCTCGCTTCAAATCTCTTCTTCCAACTAATTTACACAAAACCGCCGAGTCTTTCTTCACCGGACGTTTTTTTTTCTCTCTTCACCGTTAATTTCAAAATTTGCCGAATATGAGCAAAGTAGTTGTTGAAATCGTGGACGCGAGCGATTTGATGCCAAAAGACGGTCAAGGCTCAGCGAGTCCGTTTGTTGAAGTTGAATTCGATGGACAACGGCAGAGAACGCAAACGCGTTTTAAGGATCTAAACCCACAGTGGAACGAGAAGTTAGTTTTTAACGTCGGTGATTTCAACCGTTTAACTAACAAGACTATTGACGTCACCGTTTATGATGACCGCCGTGATAATCAACAACCGGGGAAGTTTCTTGGCCGTGTTAAAATCTCCGGTGGTTCTGTTCCGTTATCGGAATCTGAATCTGATGTTCAGAGATATCCTCTTGATAAACGAGGTTTGTTTTCAAATATTAAAGGCGATATTGCTCTTAGAATCTACGCCGCTCCTTTCGACGGCTCAGATTTCGTTTCCTCGCCAGTTGATTTTGCTGAGAAAGAGATGAAAGAAGACAAAAAATTCGAATCTCAGGAATTTCAAAATCAGAATCAAAACTACTTCCAGCAATTCGACGATGAGATTAACATGGAGACGATGAAGCCGAAGAAGAAAGAGAAGGAATCGAGAACGTTCCACTCAATCGGTGCTCACGCCGGAGCTCCACCGCCTCAAGCAAAGCCACAGTCTCATCATCATCTTCCTCCTAACCAACCGGAGTTTAGGTCAGATTTCATGAGAGCTCCAGGACCACCGCCAGCAGCAGTAATGCAGATGCAAGTTCCGAGACAGAATCCAGAGTTTCAGCTAATTGAAACAAGTCCTCCTTTAGCAGCTCGTATGAGACAATCTTACTATTACCGAAGCAGCGGAGATAAAACCTCGAGCACATACGATCTCGTTGAGCAGATGCATTACCTCTACGTTAGCGTCGTGAAAGCTCGAGATCTTCCGGTGATGGATGTTTCTGGTAGCTTAGATCCTTATGTTGAAGTGAAGCTAGGGAACTACAAAGGTTTAACGAAACATTTGGAGAAGAATTCAAATCCGATCTGGAAACAGATCTTCGCATTCTCTAAAGAGAGATTACAATCGAATCTGCTTGAAGTTACAGTGAAAGACAAAGATCTTTTGACGAAAGACGATTTCGTTGGAAAAGTTCAGATCGATCTCACTGAAGTTCCTCTTAGAGTTCCTCCGGATAGTCCTCTAGCTCCACAATGGTACAGGCTAGAAGACAAAAAAGGTATGAAGACGAACAGAGGAGAGGTAATGCTTGCCGTGTGGATGGGAACTCAAGCTGATGAATCGTTTCCAGACGCTTGGCACTCCGATGCGCACCGTGTGAGCCACTCGAATTTGTCGAATACGCGGTCCAAGGTTTACTTCTCGCCGAAGTTGTATTACCTGAGAGTTCACGTAATGGAAGCTCAGGATCTTGTTCCGTCTGATAAAGGAAGAGCACCTGATGCGATTGTGAAGATTCATGCGGGGAATCAAATGAGAGCGACGAGGACGTCTCAGATGCGGACGATTAATCCGCAATGGCACGATGAGCTTATGTTTGTTGTATCAGAGCCGTTTGAGGATATGGTGATGGTCACTGTTGATGATAGGATTGGTCCAGGGAAAGATGAAATATTAGGGAGGGTGTTTATACCGGTGAGGGATGTTCCGGTGAGGCAAGAGACTGGGAAAATGCCTGATCCACGGTGGTTTAGTTTACAGAGACATTCAATGTCTATGGAGGAAGAGACTGAGAAGAGAAAAGAGAAGTTCTCTAGTAAGATTCTGCTTCGGCTTTGTATAGAAGCTGGGTACCATGTTCTTGATGAGTCCACGCATTTTAGCAGCGATCTTCAACCGTCTTCGAAGCATTTGAGGAAGCCGAGTATTGGGATTCTTGAGCTTGGGATTCTCAGTGCTAGGAACTTGACGCCTATGAAAGGTAAAGATGGGAGAATGACTGATGCGTATTGTGTGGCGAAATATGGGAACAAATGGGTGAGAACGAGAACTCTTTTAGATGCGCTTGCGCCTAAGTGGAACGAGCAATATACTTGGGAAGTTCATGATCCTTGCACTGTCATAACGATTGGAGTCTTTGACAATGGTCATATCAACGATGGTGGTGAATCTAAGGACCAGAGAATTGGTAAAGTTAGAGTCAGGCTATCTACGTTAGAGACAGACCGGGTATACACTCATTACTACCCGTTGCTGGTTCTTACGGCAGGTGGTCTAAAGAAGAACGGTGAGCTTCAGCTAGCTCTGAGGTACACCTGCACGTCCTTTGTTAACATGATGGCACAATACGGAAGACCATTGTTGCCGAAAATGCATTATGTTCAACCGATACCAGTCAGGTATATGGACTTGCTTAGGCATCAGGCGATGCAAATAGTTGCAACAAGACTATCAAGGTCCGAGCCACCGCTGAGACGAGAGGTTGTGGAGTACATGCTTGATGTAGACTACCATATGTTCAGTCTCAGGAGAAGCAAAGCCAATTTCAGTAGAATCATGTCGCTTCTCTCCTCTGTCACTCTGGTCTGCAAATGGTTCAACGATATCTGCACATGGAGAAACCCGATAACAACGTGTCTAGTTCACGTCCTGTTCTTGATTCTTGTCTGCTACCCAGAGCTCATTTTACCCACAATCTTCCTCTACCTCTTTGTAATAGGCATGTGGAATTACAGGTACAGACCAAGACACCCGCCTCACATGGACACTCGTGTGTCCCACGCAGACAACGCACACCCAGACGAGCTAGACGAGGAGTTTGACACTTTCCCAACCAGCAGATCAGCAGACATTGTCAGAATGAGGTATGATAGGCTTAGGAGCGTCGGTGGTAGAGTTCAGACAGTCGTAGGCGATCTGGCAACTCAAGGGGAGAGAATTCAAGCTCTTCTTAGCTGGAGAGACCCGAGAGCAACTGCTTTATTCATCGTCTTCGCATTGATCTGGGCCGTGTTTATCTATGTCACACCATTCCAGGTGATTGCGATCATCATCGGGCTGATCATGCTGCGTCATCCACGGTTCAGGAGTAGAATGCCTTCAGTACCTGCCAATTTCTTCAAGAGATTACCAGCCAAGTCAGATATGCTCCTGTAAGTGTAAGTGTAATTATATTTGTAGTGTTGTACTAGTGTGTATCAAAAACACAACTTTTGTAGAGAGAAGCCAAGGAAACTAGTTGTTGCCTCTGAGGTTGAATCATTCGTGTACTCTGTTATTTCATTATACGTGGAGCTTAATCATTCATAAACCAACAATTTTTTTGGACTACAAAATATTTCATTGGGTTTTTGTCCATCATATTATATATATACCTATGCACAAAATGCACAATTAAACACATTCACAAAATTGATGAAAACAGATCTGGCCAGTAGCATCGAAAGAATTACCTAACATCCTGACGCTGTTGAATAACTGAACTGAAACTTTGTTGTAGCTCTAAGACAAAGCTGCCTTTGTTCTGTCCTATAATACAAAATTGAATCTTTGCACTTTTTTTTCCGTTATTGGATCTTCTATTAATTTGCATTCCATTAATCAGTAGATACAATGGAAATAAAATACTGATAATTCAATAAGATGCACCAACAAGGAAACTGTAATAGTTAAGGCTCTTATCATCATTTTTAATGCTGCATATACGAGAAAACTAAAGCTAACGTTTGTATTTTTAATGTTGTTCTTGTTCTAATCTGTTCTTTCTTTTTTGCGTTTTTCCCAGATGCTCTTGACCCTAAGAAAACAAAGAACAAGTTAGAAAGCAGACTGCAGTAAACTTATTTGAAGAGTATGTGAGAAGAGTAGCATCACCTTATGAAAATATTGGAGTTGCGTTTAAGACTTCAGGTTGCTGGAGATGACATAGATCCAAAAACGAACGGGACTATAGCTTTAGGAGACTGATCAAAAACTAGGGAGGAGCCAACACTAAAAGCACCTCCAGAGCTACCAAGGTCTTAATTGGGTGAAGAAGCGACAAATAAAGAAAATTCTAAGGCAACAATTGCAAAACATTACTTAGATATTTAATAGTAAAATAAATCAAAGTAAAAAAATTGAAAAAGTGAAGCAATCAATTTCAAAATGGAATGAATCAAACATACTTAAGTGTATATTATGTACATTGATAATTTATGTTTAATAGTTCAGTCCAAATCCTCATATATATATATATATAATGGATGAATCCAATCTTCAAAAGTTTGACACATTAACACTTCTCTTAATGACATATCAATTTATTTGTATCGCTTAAAATATATCATTAAAATTAATTAGTGATTAATTTTCTTCTTCTATTTCATAATTCCAAATCATTCTTAATTTTTTTTGTTTCTCTTTAGTAATTAACAAACCAATTTAATCTCAAATTATCTATCTAATACGTATATGCAAATGATAAGATTCTTTTGTGTCCAAAAATCATATAGTTACTAATAATTATTTTTATTGAGATTGATTTATTGAAACTTAGATTACCAATTTATTTTTCTAACTGGATTCACATGCCACATGAGTTTTAATGATACTTCTTGACAAAGATAATTATCTAGAGTAACATTTGTTTTTCAGTAATGTTAAGCTCATTTTTGAGATGAATTTGAATAAGAAATTTGATAAAATAGAAACTCACGCATCGTAGGTATTCATCTAGTACAAATAATTGGTGATTGATGTTAGATTCATTTACTCTTTGTCGGGAAATTGAGCCCTTTTTAGATTCAAATATGAAAACATAAACCCCAAATCGTCGATCAAAACTCATTGTCGGGAAATTGAGCTCTATCAACGATTTTTCTGATTTGCTCGCCCAAGTCTTCCAAGTCCAAGTCCAACATGTTGAAGTGGTGTTTCATTATCTTGTGTTCCTTGATTCTTTGGTTGTTTCTCATGTCTAATATTTATTTTTATTAATATTTTTAAATTTGTTAAAAATATTTTTAAACTTATATTTTTGTATCTCCTTAAACTTTTTTTTTTACTTTAATTTTTTTATTATTAACTATATAAATAATGCTTATTAACTATTATATTGAAGTAATATTCGTTAAAATATTCTTATTTGATAATATAGTTTTTTTAATTGTATAACTAAAGTAACGATGTGGACAACATAAATGGAGAGCGAACCCTCCTATGATTTTCCATAGTTTATATTATACAAGCGCTTTTGCCATCAGTTTGTGACCCAAAATTGTGGATGGTTAAATGTGTGATACGATTTCTTGTTCTCTCTTCACTTGGAGTATTGTTTTCTTACAATGCAATTACGGATAGAGGATCAGCATTCAAAATCAGATCTGTTATTGTACTTACCATCTTCAAAACTATGTATATATTGAAGCGCATATGGAAGATCATGTGAAAGAGTTATTTGAAGGTTGGTTTAGTAGTAAATACAGCCTTTTATATCTCCTACTAATAGTTGTTAAAATAAATAACAAATTTTATAACATAAAAATATCATATTAAACACTATAAATATTCTGAAATTGTAAATAAATCTCATTTTTTACATAAAAATATTAAAAAAGACATTCAAAGGATGAAGAGGACCAAAGACAAAAAGCCACACGATTCAACTCCAAATGAAGTGCCAAAATAAAAACGAAACACGAGATCGGCTTAAGTAGTTGAAAACAGAATTAATGGAACCCAGACTTACAATTTTACGGTTTTAGGCTTGAAATAAGGGAGAAGAAGTTAAAATAAAAATGAGTTTGATATAAATCCGTTTCGGGTAAGGATCACAATTGAATCCAATCTTTAATCTAAAAATAGTTCAATCTTGAAAATTTAACAACAAATCAACAGTCTATCACAATTGGTCAGCACAATCTAACAACACATCCAAAAGAATTAGAGATACATTAAGAGAAATAGATCAATTTCAATTTTGAAATTGGAGATCGAAGTTGAATATTCAATCGATCCCATCGCTCAAGAATCCAAAGCTAGTATCAATTAACTTCAATCAAACAAGAACAAGAGAGTGGAGACTGAAGAAGAAGAGAAGTGAAGAACACATCGATGCCCGCGGGCCGACCCGCCTACCCGCTAGGCTTTGCGGGGCGGGTCTGGACATTTGATTTGGTGTCCGCGGTCTGAAGCGGGCGACCCGCGGCGGTCTGAGCAAATGGCGGTCATTGGCGGGCATGGACTAGGCGGGCGCGGGCATGCCCGTCTGACAGATCTAGCTGTGACGCATCAGCTCTGCTCTTCTGCTTTGGGTGATTTGACCTTAGGTTTCTTCTTCTTCTTCATCGGCTTATTCTGGCCATTCTGAGCTTAGGAGATCTCCTGATGCATCATTTTTACTGGAATCATCCTTACTAGAAGGTACTGAGACAACATTGGAACCTTTCAAATTGAAAAATTCAAGAGAATCGGAGAGGTTCGGTCCTCCTAAATGGTTTTTTGAGATTACGATCAAATGTGGTGGTGCTCTACCGTCTACTGGAGAGTCCAATACCCATAATAGCATCATGTTGCATTCTTTTAACTCTCTCATTTTTCGAGTTGATGAATTCACCTTCGAGAATGAAGTAGAATCTGGCTTCCCAATATTTAGCCAGCATTTCCTCCGATTAAATTTTCTTCTCGGCATACGCCCATATTGACATCTGGCCTACATGCTTAAAACCTTTACTCTTTAGAGTCTCTCTGATCCTCTGATATATAAATTTAGGATCCAGACCATCAAGAAATGGAATTGGGTAATCCACGACGTCCCAGAAGATGACTGTCCTAAGGGCACTGATGTCAGGTTTGATAGGGTCTGCGAGCTTACACAAAACAAAAACAAAAATTAAGAAATGGAAAATAAATATATAATCATACAATATAATTTCTTTGAGCAAGAAGACTTAGAAAGAAAGATCTTACTGGAGAAATATGGGTTTATGATGTCACCACCTTGAGAGCTTCCGCTGTGATCCGTAGGTAATAGTGTGGCATAGAAAGATACTGAGGCTCCGGTCTGAAATAGACTCTCTGATGAAACCTTATCAGAAGGCTGTATTAAGACAACTTTGCAACATCTGGATTTCAAGGCATGAAGAAACCTGTTAAACTCCGGGTCATTTGGAAGGTTTTTAGAGATAACCACCAGCTCTAATCCACATTCATTATAGCCCTTTGCGCACATAATGATACTCCATATCAGTTTTCAACAGCTGAATCTATATATCAACAGGGATTGTTACAAACATATATATCAAAAGAGTGTTAAGAGGGTTTAAGTTAAGAATTTCACCATCGGCAAAGCTTAAGAAACCGGTATCATCATACTCTTGGCCCGGCTTCTCCTTACCACATGCAAGGATGGAAAAGTTGTAGTTAACACATCCCATTTCCCTAGCTCCTGATCGGATATTGTGATAAACCAAATGAGGTTCGATATCTTTAGGGACTGGGCAATCATCAATGTACCAGAAGACGCATGTGGCAGGTAAGCCAAATCCTTCCCAACACAGGGAAGACAAACAATTACAATCACGAAAGGGGAAATAAAGACAGATCGATTAGATCCGCTTTTTAAATTTCTATCAGATGAAATCTAAAACAAACAACTTCAAACAATAGATGGAGGGAGAACTTACGGGATAAAGAACTCGTCATGTTTTCGACAGAGAATCTGGGAGAAAAAAAACCATACAAGAACAAAAGTAAATTAGGGTTAGAGAGAGGCGCTGGGAAATAACGTCTAGTTAGATAAGATACTTATTTTACAAATGTTTTTTTTTCATAAGTAAATTAATTTAATTTTCTATATTAAAGTTTTATTATTAATATAAAAAAAATTTATATCATCGCTAGTACCTTTTGGTTACATTTTGTTGTTTATTTTTCCGACCACTGTGCAAGATAAGGTTGGACAAAATATCTAAAAATCGAATAACCAAACTAAATCCAACCCAAAAAAGATACCAATCCGACAAAAACTCGAATGGATCCTATATTCATATATCCGAAGGATCAAACCCGGACCTAACCAAAAACCAAATATATATCCAAAATATTTGAAATAAAATTATATATCCAAAAATATTAATTGTATTAAAATTTTATTTAACCTGATTAACCTATAATTATAAACCCAAAAATATTAATTAATTTTATATTTAAATAACTAAAATACCCAAAACTAACAAAAAAATATCTGAAAGTTCATAGTTATATTTTTAAAAATTTTACCAATTATTTATTTATTTTTTTGATATTTCATGTACCGGAACTTTACTCAAACTTGGAACAATAGAACCAAACAAAATTTTATAAATACTCGAATGAGTTATAAGCCTCTAAACCCGAAAATTCAAAAAGCTGAACCAAACCCGAAAGCACATGCCTAGTGTGAGATATGAAAAAATGAATTCGGTAACCGGCAGTTATGTTCTCGCTTATATCTAGGCAAAAGTTTTTCTGGTAAAATTTTCGGTTTCTCTCTGAAATCTTCTGATTTAGATCTTTAATCGGTTCCAAACCAAATATATTTTTTTCTCGCACGTTCATTGACCAAAATCTTTCACAATTCCTTAAAAATTTATAAATTTATTAGAACTTAAATAGTATAATAATATAAGAATCTAAATTTAGTAAAATGTTTAAATATTATTGAAATAAAAAGATTTAACATATATTAGAAAAATAGAAACTAAAAATTATATACTTTATTATTTAATTTTTTTTTATTTTCTTTTTTATTAAGGAAAACAAAATTAACATAATTTTTATGACACGTGTCATAATCTTATCGATCAACGACACGTGTCATGATATTATGAATCATAATTTTGACACGTCGATCTCTATATAATAAAATTTATATAAAAATATATATATATAAATTTATATAATAAAATTTTTGGTTTATAAAATATGTAAACCAATATCATTTTAGTTCGGTTCAGATTTGTTTTTAACCGATTTTTGGTTCTTAAGAAAGAAAAAAAAAAGTTACTCATGCTTAATTGATACGGTTAATTTATTTTTCAAATCAAATCACTTGTTTGATACAGTTTCGGTTTTATTCAAACCAATTGGGCCATCCTATTTAATAGAGACGTTTAACCCTCCCTCCTCCCAAAAGACCCTAAGCTACAACAAGTCTAATCAAGTCTAAAACCTTTCTTTATATATTCTGCAACCACCTAGCTGTTTCGATCTATATGGCTACTCCTGAGGAGATGGAAACGTATAGTCAAGCAAAGAACGCAGCTTCCATGGTTGGGAGAACAATAGGATCACTAGAAATAGTATGGTTGGACACAAGTGGAGAACTTTTGTAGAGGTAAGCGAAGGAAACTAGTTGTTGCCCCTGAGGTTGAATCATTCGTAATTGTGTTATTTCATTATACGTGGAGCTTAATCATAAACCAACAACTTTTTGGACTACAAAATATTTCATTGGGTTTTTGTCCATCATATTATATATATACCTATACACAAAATGCACAATTAAACACATTCACAAACATACAACCAAAAGAGAAGCCTCTCTCTCTCTGGTGTGCGGCGTTATGTTCTTGGGGGCAAAACTGTTGGTATTGTGATTAAATGACCTTTGGCACCTTATCATCTCCGACAAGCCATCTAGCTAGCCAACAAGGATCTCCGGCAAAGTGTTTGCATTGGGTTGGAATGATCCCAAGATCGCTACCGATCTGAGCGTATTCATTTAAAGCGCTTTCCATCTCTTGTTCTGCTTCTCCAATGTCCATTACATCGACTGTGTTCATGCGGAGAACTTCTGCAGAGTTCTGTTCTAACTCATGATCGTTCTCAAACGGTTCCATAGCTGGACACTGTTTCAACGGGATCATACAAGAAACGGAACACTGTGAGCTGTGTTTCTGCAATCTATCAGTCGTATGGATTGCATTTAAACAGAGATAAAAGAAACTGAACCTGACAAAACTGGGCGTAATGTCTGTAAATTTCGCTGTTTTCATCTTGGTCACTGAGGAGGGTACCACCATACCAACCATTGGTTTCACTGGTTGATGTAATCGATAGGTACCTGTATACAATGAAACAACTGCAACAACTGATTTGATGCACTGGAGACGAAATCTGGATTTTGAAAATGCCAACAGTTTGCAGTTGAGGTTAGACCATGGTTAGGTCAATAGTCAATAGTTGCGGGAATCATCACTCATTGATGAATTTGCCAATAATGACCAGAACAGAATTTTTTTTAAATGCGGTGTGAAGTATGTTTCCATTTCAGAGGGAAGAAAAATGAAATCAGTACCTTTGGAAGATATCTTCTTGATGATTGTTGGACTCAGAAAGCCAGTCCAAGTTGCAGAAATCGCTGACTCTCTCACTCGAGGTCACTCCTTTCTCACTATCGTCTGCACCAGGTTTTGTGGCAGAGCTTTTCCCTTCGGATTTTCTTGAACCAAACAACCAATTGGGGCTCTTGAGCTGAATCTCACTGCAGATAAGAAAGTCGAGAAAAATAAGCTATGATTCGAATAAGTCATGGTTTGGTTTGAAAAAAAGGGTTTAGCCATTCCCAAAACTCAAGGCAAAGGCCTAATAAGATGATTGAAAATTTCAACTGAGGATCATTACGCTGCATCAGGAGCCACACCAGTGCTTCCTGTGTTGCCACCTGGTCTTTGATCTGTCTCGCTACAAAGTCTCACGTTCTTTATTGAACTGCATGTCTGCTCTATCAGTTTGTCAAATGACGTCAGCTTCTTCCGTGAGAAGTCTTCTCTGAAAGCTGGCACTGGTGCCAGATTGACTCCAATACCACTCATGGGTTTGGCAATGGGCTGGATCCTGGCAACACACCCAGATAATTATATTTTACGCATCCAGAAATTATGATCTTTCTTGGGAAATTCAACTTAACATTTTCCCAGATTGGTTCACGAATCCCTTAAACTCGATGTCACGTTTCAGTCACCAACTTAAAATATTATTTGCATCTACAGTCTACTAAAGAGTAAACCCATAATCTGACAGTTGCTAGGTTAATTAAATGTAAATCTTACCCACTCTCTGGGAAAATATCATCTCCAATCCCTGACACATGGAGATAATAATCAGAATCCAGCTCCCACAGTGCAGGTTTCCCTTCCTGAGGCTGAAAGTAGCCCAAGAATCTGCTCGCAATAAATGTCACTAGTTTACTATCACTTGAGCCTCAATAGAAACAAAAAAAAGAAAAAAAGAGAGTTCTAGCCAACAGTCTAGCCAACAGTTCCTCGGAGGAATCAGTATCTTGGTAGTTGATAGTATTAGTGATGCCTAAGGTAATAGTGGTATAGCCAGGGTTCTATTGCCTTATATCATATTATCAATGAAGTAAAAACTCAGACAAACAAACAAGAAACATTAAGAAATTAGCAGGAAACTGAAGTGACTTGTGCAAGAAAGAGAAGTATATTACAAGTTTATGGCATCTTGCTTTTCGCCATCAGTGTAAGTATTGCTGTAGTACCGCTTTATAGACTTGAGAAACTCTCTAGACTGTGTCGTGGCCTTCCATTTCCCCTGCCTTTCTGGGAAAACCTATAATCCATTCAACAATGTTAATGAATAAGCATTGAAACTGTTGTTTTGTCAAAAGGAAAAATAACTAGTCAAAGTGATAAACGGTATTATTACAGTGTTATGAGCAGCTGAGCCGCCATATTGTTGTGCAAGGGCATCTCCCATGCTCTGGTACATATCCATAAGTGCAGCAGCTATGCTACTGTCAGGGTCGATCTTAGGTGTATCGCTCAAACCCATTGCATGCAACTGCCGGCCTAAAGCAGCCAAACCATATGCATATTGTGCAACGTTTGTTCGATCCAAGCAGTCAATACAGTTAGTACGCAGAACACCACTTTGGTAACGAGGAGCTGAAGCTGAAGAATCAGCTCCATCTTTTTTTTTTTGTTGGCTTAGTTTCATCTCTTTCTCTCGGTTAGCAAGAGCGCTAAGTATATCATTTGAACTCTCGCCCCTTGAAAGTTCCGCAGAGTAAGCTCTTAGATCACGCAGAGAAGGTTCCCTGCAGTAACTCTCTATTACAGCGAGAAAGGTATCTAAAAGCTCCAGTGATTATACTAATATATAACAATTTACAACCAAACCAAATTTCTGACTAAATAAGTGTAAGTAGCAGACCACATTATCACAACAATTACCTTCCAGTGCTAGCATGACTAAGTAGGCTAGTCTTCTTCTTAACAATTTTAGGCTTGCCACTGAAGTATAATCCAGTCAAATCAAGGGCTTCACTTGCTACAGCACCCAAAACAGCCAATACATTTGCCGACTTGCTTTAACATGGAAAATAGAAAGCAATGTGAGTTCAGGTTAAAAAGGTGGGAAAAATTAATCCACAACATTTTACCTCTTTGCAAATTTATGGAAATCCCAATGGATGAATTTGAGATGATTTTCTTCAGTAAAAATTGAATTTAGATAACCCACTGCATGCGCAAACTCACGTCGTAGCACCATTTCCCTAGGCCTTTTCTCAACTGTCTAAATATTTCCATGGAAATTTGTCTCTAAGTAAAAAAAGGCATAATAACATCTCTTGCACAAAAAGGACATTAAATATATTTAAGAAAAAACTAACCTTGATCAAGTTGAGCACAATGATCGGGTTCCCATATCGCTTCACCAGGTCTTCAAAATGCATTTTGGTTGACTCGTATGTCGGGTCGTACCTCTGTACTGAGGCAAAAACAAACAGAATAAAAACCATCAGGACTCATCCACAAGAAGCTAAGTAGATCAATAACCACTACATATTATAATGGTCGAATCGAGATAACAGATGCATGTTACGTTAGTTTCTCACAGAATATATCAGGCTTAGGACTAAATTTGGAGGCCCCTTGCGACCAAAAGAGTGGAATTGATCCCCGCATCTGCACCACTGAGCTCATTTTTCCCTTGCATGATCCAGCTTCATCATCAAGAACAAGTTGTTCTGTTTCAACATCATTTGCAACCCTTCCACGATCATTCACTCCCCTTTTCAAGTAACTGCGATGATATTTTTACAGAATGAAAAATGGCTAATATAAAGCATCCAAAACTAGTCTAGAAGAGTTCAAGCTACTCAATACTATGTTCACCAAAGTTCCCAAAGATACAAGGTATATAACTAAGAAAGGGCATTAGAAACTCAAAACAGCCACCATGAATTTGTCATCCATGAGAAGCCTGGTTAGAATGAATTCATACCGTGTGCCTGCAAAATGTCGAGAACGTCTGGAAACTACAGTAACACTAAAGTCTCTTCCATATATTGATAGTCTTATCTGAATGATGAGGAAAATGCGAAAATTAGTTTAAACCATTTTATTTCTCCTCGTGCCAAACCTAGGAGCACATAGGTGAAGCCACAGGAGCCTAAAAATACCTGCTTAAAATGCCCATGAACTAACGCGAGCGTCCAAATAGTGTTGTTGCACCTTGATCGAATAGGCTCCGTCAAATATGCATTCCATACAAATATGTTATCATAAGGCACCCCTTCCTCACCAGA
>CM051363.1:8394123-8444123 GCA_028015245.1 Cardamine occulta
TGATAAAACATTCTTTTGCAAGCTCTGCATTATTGGATACGTGTAACTGTAGAAGAAATCTTTTGTCAAATCTACACTTGACAGAAGCTTCTTGTACCTGCAAATAAAGGAAAAACAAAGAACTCTGTGAAATCATATAAGGTGCATTAAGAATATAAAAGTTTGAACACGAACCGAGCTTCGGTTAAACAAGCATTAATTAATAGGCATAGACAAACATCAAAGAACAATCAAAATTCCCAGAAACACACCTCAGTTCAGTTTTGGAATTCGCAACATCAGATTGAATAGTCGCATGTGGAACACTGATAATTTGACTTTCGTCGATAGCATATATAGCATGGCCACATATGCATCCGATTTGTCGCCGTTTCGTCACCAAAACTAAATAGTATGAATCCATAAACTTGGCACAACCTATAAAGAAAACATTTAACCCAACTTAGCTCAATAGAAACAAATCCAGAGATACAACAACACAAACATTCATATCCCACGACTAACCAGCAATTCCATAGACTTTGGCAACAAAAGCCAATCCCCCAGTGGCACGATTGCCTTCAGTGATACGCTGAAGCAGACTCTTGATTTCTTGAGGCGAATATACAACTGGATCTTCACTAATGTTAAGTTCAGATGGCTCTGAACGATCAATCTTAAGCACTCTGAAGAATCTTTTATTCCTATCACTCCCAACTAGATAAAACCTCTGCAACAAACAAACACAGCCAAGAAAATTCAATCTAGGGTTTCCTTAAGGATGCAAACCATTCCAACACACATTGTTGCATTAGAGAGTGCCAAAGTGATTGGTAAATCAAATGAGAAATGATGAAATTCGAATTCAATCTCTTTAATTAATCTTCCAGATAAACATAAACAGAAATTTTCTCAGAATTTAGTTTCGAAATCTCAATTTGCTTAAGCTTACCGCTCTGGTTTCGTAGAGCTTGAATTTCTCTAGGGCGTACGAATCGTGATCGGCCTCTGTATCGTTGGACGGTTGAATCTTGGCGAATGAAGTCGTAGATTTTTCCGATTTCCCCATTTTGGATCAATCTCTCTGAAGCCGGCGATGGTTTTCAGGCGATCATTAAAGATCGGAATCGGAAGTTAGCAAGTCGCAGCGACAAGGGGCGTTTCCGTACTTTTCTAGTTTTGGATTGTGTTCATTCATTGTTTACTATCCTTTGTCCATTTCTCTATTAGTTATTACTTGTTAATTAAAATGTGATTTAAAAATATTATTAAAATTTTATACAGAAGAAAAATATTAAAACTTAACACATTCAAAATTGTTTTCATATTTAACTATAGATTTAACTATAGATGTTTGAATCTCTATACTATTAGTATAAAGATGTACTTGTACACCTGTTACCAAACATATTTTCAAAATACTTAAATAAAATATTTTCAGTTTTGCATCAAAACACCATTTATTTCTTTATCTAATATTAAAAATATTTATAACCAAATACAATTATTTTTTATCTAATATTATAATTTAATAGTATGAATTATGATTATTCTATCACCTTTTTTTGATCTTATTTTAAAGTTATTTTGAATGATTATATAATACATATAATTAATAAAAAGTTTAGTTTTTTTTCTACATATGTTGTAATTCAATTTTTTTTTTTTAAACATATATTATTCAATTGATGAAGGAAAAAAATTGTGGTATACACTCCACATAGGCTAAAACATTTACGCACTGATTCAGAGACAGACATATTATTAAAAATACCAAAATGATTCCAAATACGAATGAACAATAAACTTTATTTATCATGTGTTCAAATTTATAAGTTTTATTCGATTTAATCCAATTTTAGTTGAACTAATTTAAACTTAAAAAATATATAAATAATTAAACTTTGGAAAAAATTTTAAATAATAATAATAGTTAACTTTATAAATATTATAAAATATTAATAATATTTAAACTCTATAAAAATTTAGAATATATAGAAATATGACCATTTAAAAGAAAATTTTGAAATTAACCCAAATTATATGTCTTTAAATAAAAGGTTTGTTAAAAACATAGTAAGGAACCAAAAATATTTTTGTATTTCCTTTTATATTTTTATAATCATTACATTAACAATAATTATTTCTTTTCAATGCAATTAAATCTCTTAAATATTTGATTTACATAGAAATATTTTTCTTTACATATTAAGTCATCAAGATCTTTGATTTAAATAATTAATATATTAAATATATATTAATACATTTGTTTAGATAAAAAAATTCAAATTTCAAATTAGTTATATAGATTAAAAATATAGAAAGTTAACAATTCAACGTACATTTAACAAACAAGAAATCTCTATATTGTTATTTGAAAAGTACATTTTAAAAGATAATTTATGGGGTAATTATTATGAAATGCAACTAACAATATACTATTTTGTTTTTCTGTTACAAAAAATATAAATGAAATTTGAAATAATCTAAAACATTATAATGATCAACGAGTTTTTTAAATCACTATACGGATATGTTGTTGTAACTCCTTATTCAGTTGTTTACCCGTTAGACTAAATCAATCCAAAATATTAATTATATTAAATATATCGGTTAGAGACGTAAAGCTTCCGAGTGATACGGGATATGATGGGTTTTTATCCCAAAATGTACAGATAACTAATTTTATAATATTGATTAATATATATATATATATATATTTAATACTAGAGCTACCTATTTATAATAATTAATTTTAAATACAATTCGATTAAAATTATCAATCCAAAACGGATATGATGGGTTTTTATCCCAAAATGTACAGATAACTAATTTTATAATATTAACTAATATATATATATATATATATTTAATATTAGAGCTACCTATTTATAATAATTGGTTTTTAATACAAATAGATTAAAATTATCAATCCAAAATGGATAATTATATAACAGAGATTGGTTATAGGATGAGAAGTTTCTAATACTGGACATGATAGGTTTTTCGTCTCAAAATAGATAGATTTAACACAAATATTAGATAACTAATCATATAATATATATATATATATATCAATAAAATAAAATTTATTTTTTAATTAGTAATCTGACATGGTAAAAAACCATGTAACTGTATGACATCATGAGTTATAAGAGACCAGGTACGGTGATTAATCTCCATTTTTTTGGTATTGATAGATTATAATGATACATGTTTTAATTTTTATTTAATTAGGAATTTGTTAATATTTAAATTAATTTAATATCTAATTCGGTAGGATTTGTTATAAACTATTTCAATGAGAATAAATAATATAATTAATTTGGCATAGGTTTAAAACATATTATAAACAGAAAAAACAAAATACTATATGTGTATGTTAAACAAAAAAATATTTATAAATCATAAAGAAACACAAAATAGTAAATTAACTTACTAAAATAAAATATAAATATCTAATTTAAATTACACATTTATATTTAAACAATTGATATGTGGTACACCGCGGGTTTGAATCTAATAGAAATTATACTGAGATGTATAATTACCAAACTCTTCATTGTTGAGATATATATATATATATATGTATATATATATATATTTAAAAAATTCACTGTTTAAAATATTATGGAAGATTGAATTTTTTGCAAATTAATAGTTACCAGCTTTATTGTTTTGCATCGCAGATATTCTGACTGGCATAGATCCGATCATCTGAAATAATGCTAATGTGATTATAAAATTAATTAAAGCTGAAATGTTAGAAACAAAAATAAATAAAAATAGAGCTTCTATCATAAACCGACACCGTTCTGAATCTCTTATTTCAAAGTCTACAAAACATGATCCGTTTCAATATCCACAAACCACAACCAAGCAAATTGTTTAGCTTTCTAGCACCATACATATTAATCACAAATATGCATAGATATAGATCTACGTATGTTACTTCTTTCTTCTTCATATTTGAGTCACAAAATGTTGAAATTCCCACTTTGTTGCACTAGTGAGTTACCTTTAGAATCGAAGGTTCTTGCTGTTGCTGCTCCGTGGATTTCTATCTCGCATACCAAAAGACAGATTGTTTCGGGGCGACGCGATTCCATCAAAGTTTCTGCAGCAAAAAGTGGAAATCTCTCTCTTGGATCGGTAGGATTTTGCAACTCAATAATACCCCCAAAAAAAACATCTTTTATCATTGTCATTGAAGAGTTTTGTTAATCCTTGGAAGGTTTAATTATAATCAGATATTCAAAAGTTGTGAGACTTGTGGAGCCAAAGGAGCAATTGAATGTCCCGGTTGCAAGGTACTAATTTAATCTTAAATATTAGAACTGATGATATCATAAAGAAGTATGTCTATTTATGTTCAGTCTTACCTTTTGATGTTACAATCTACACCTATTGATGTTACTCTTTCTTAATCTATGCTATGCCATTGATGTTACTTTTATCTCATTATGTGTAAAGAAAAAAATTCTTATGTTGCCTCCAGGGAACAGGTAGAAATAAGAAGAACGGAAATATTTTTGAGAGGTGGAAGTAAGTAAAAGCTAAAATAACAAAGTTTTAAAATCAAACAAAATTTTCTAGTTTAATGAGTTAATGAGATAAACTTGGGATTATTGAAAATGTGCAGATGTTTTGATTGTCAAGGATTCGGTATGAAAAGTTGTCCGAAATGTGGCAAGGGAGGCTTGACGCCTGAACAGAGAGGGGAACGGTAGAAGTATACTATTTGTTTCTCTTACATGTCTCTATTAATTGTATAACTCTATAGTCATGTTCATGTAACATGCAAGTAAAGTAAAAGTCATTGATAGCTATCTTCTTGGATAGAATGTTAAATGCTTTGCTAGAATCATAACTACTGAAGCAAAACATTTAAAAGTGCGAAAGCCATTTTAATAACCTTTTAAAGAAAATGAATGTGTGAAGTGAAGTATTTAGAAGTGTACAGAGACTTTGACAAATATATACTTGATAGACTGCGTGGTATAAGCGTTTGTATACATAATTACTGAAATTAAACTTTAAAAATTGTATTCCACATGTTCAACAAGAAGAAATAAACACTAACAAAAATTCAAAATATCAAGTTATTTTTTTGTGTGTTTGTAATGAGAAGAAGCTTTATCACTTTGATTTGGTAAAACGTTTGGATAGTTTGAGTTCGTTTTTTTCTTTCCGAGTTAGTGTAACCGCGTTTCCAAACGGAAATGCAAGTTTTATTAGTTGTGTAATGAAAAAATAAGCTTCGGTCATGCTTCCAGAGTGACATTGCTTTGAGTCGTGGTTCCGTTATGCTTCATCGTTCATGCGACTATGCGAGAGCTTCCTCATGCAAATTTGAACGCTATAAACGGACGCTGACGAAATTTCCGTTCAACATAGCAAATATTCACAAGCAAGATGAAACATCTATGCAAGTCAGGTTAGGAATTAGTCAAGAGATTTATAAATCTTTTACAACGTTTTGGCATTTGGCATTTTTCGTAGCATGAGGTTGGGCCTCGCGAAGTGATAGTCCAATGGTATGAACTAATATAGACAAAGTAAGAAACATACGGTTTTATATGGATTGCCCGGTTTGAAAAAAAAGGCCCATAACTCTTATGCTCTTTCTTAATTAATCTTAGCTTATGGCTCCCATTTAACATCCAACGACTCAAGTACAATGATTAAATTAAAAACGTTGAACAGTAGTCTTTTTAAAGAATAGTATTGTAGTTACTAATTAGATTGTACGATTTTTTAAATAAGCAATAGACCGACTGAGTTATTAGAAAGAAAGAAAAAAATACAGCTTCAAGCTTTAAATTAAATAGCACATTTTTGTTTTATAATTCTGTAAAATATCATATAATTAGAAAGAAACTATTAAATCTATAAAATTATTTCTCCATTCTGTCATCACTCACATGCCAGGATATTCTTTTTATCAATTTATTCAGATAAATTCAAAAGCATTTTTGAATAGAATGATTAAAAATAGCTGTATATTTTTCATTATTGTTCTTACTTCATCTTTTGTTCTCTTTTAAAAATATTCCGTTGTCACATTACCATGACAAAAATTCTATCTTTCCAGACAAACAAAATTGAAGAATCGATCATCCTTAAAGCCTCCAAAGTTTAAAGTTCAAGTGAAATAGTTTCGGTCTTGGGAGCCCTTAAGTGTTGAACTTCAAAGGAATGTAGATTCTATAAGAGATGGTTGATCTCGACTCTAGCAAACTTCTTTGTCATATGCTTGTCATTGAAGGAGATGCAAATACATCGATCACTTGTTAATATTCCGTTGTTATTATTCTTACTTCATCTTTTGTTCTCTTTTAAAAATATTCCGTTGTCACATTACCATGACAAAAATTCTATCTTTCCAGACAAACAAAATTAAAGAATCGATCATCCTTAAAGCCTCCAAAGTTCAAGTGAAATGGTTTCGGTCTTGGGAGCCCTTAAGTGTTGAACTTCAAAAGAATGTAGATTCTATAAGAGATGGTTGATCTCGACTCTAGCAAACTTCTTTGTCATATGCTTGTCATTGAAGGAGATGCAAATAAATCGATCACTTATTAATTCTTAATGATATAATTTAAGTATACAAATAAATTGATATGCAATTAAGAGAAGTGTTGATATGTTAAACGCTTGAATAGTGGTTACATCCATTGTATATAAGATGATTTAGACATTGAACATTCATCTAATTTTTGTTCAAACAATGAACAGAACCTACACATAAATATTTTTGATTCATTCTTTTTTGAAATTGATTGCTCCACTTTTTTAATTTTCTCTTCTTAGAGATAAAAATATATGATGACTTTGGATTGCTATATTTTTAAAATCATACTCCATTTTAATTTATTAGAGTTCTTTTATTCAAAATATTTTAGAAATTTTGAATAAGGATTTTGAAGTAACTGATGTTCTTTGCTCTTATTTTCATTGAAGTAAAAACTTATAAAAATTTAGTTTCTTACTCAATTTTTTTATATTATTAGTTAATAGAGTTAATAAACTCTAATAAATGCAGTAACGTTCACTCCAATAAATATAATGACTTATATACAAAGTTTTAGGTAAAAATTCATCATAGTAAGTCAAATTTATAATTTTAAACATACTTTAGGTTAAAGTTTTGGTTATATTATTAATAATAAACTATTTTATTGTATAGTATTTATTCTTATTAATATTTTAAAATTTGTTATTTTAACTTATGTTTTTTATCTCCTTAAACATTATTTAGAAAAAAAAACTATATTATCAAATAAGAAATTTTTTTACTTTGATTTATCTAAATAATGTTCATTAACTATTATATTTAAGTAATATTCATTAAAAATTTCTTATTTGATAGTATAGTTTTTTTTTCATTGGATAATTAAACCTTATATATATGATTTTGGGTAGTTTATATTTATGTTTTTGGTTTATAAAATATGTAAATCAATATCGTTTTAGTTCGGTTAAGATTAGTTTTAACCTATTTTTGGTTTTTAAGATGAAACAAAAAAAATATACTTCTGGTTATTTGATACGGTTTTTTTTTTCTTTTCAAATCAAATCACTTTTTTGGTACAGTTTCGGTTTGATTCAAACCAATTGGGCCATCGTAATTAATACAGAGACATTTAACTCCTCGCAAAAGAGACCCTAAGCAACAACAAGTCTAAGTCTTAAACCTTTTATATATTCTGCAACCACCTAGCTGTTTCGATCTATATGGCTACTCCTGAGGAGATGGAGCACGGTAGTGAGAAGGCCGCGATGTTTGTGGCGTGGGAGGATCTTACGGTGTTGATTCCAAACTTCTGTGAAGGACCGACAAAGAGACTGTTGAATGGAGTGAATAGTTGTGGTGAGCCAAATAGGATCTTAGCCATTATGGGTCTTTTTATTGGTTCACGTAAATCTACACTTCTTCATGCTTTAGCATGGTGTGGCTTAAGTTGAATAAGGGAGACACAAACTTTATGTTCTGCATTCTAAAATAGTGAAAGTTTCCCCATTGTTGGGAAGGTCCTTGGTGATGCTTAGCCATATACTGCGGTAACAGGAATAACAGTGTTAAGCAGGTAACATTTCGTATGTCGGGTCGTACCTCTGTACTGAGGCAAAAAAAAAAAAAAAAAAAAACAGAATAAAACCATCCGGACTCATCCACAAGAAGCTAAGTAGATCAATAACCTCTACATGTTATAATGGTCTAATCTAGATAACAGATGCATGTAGCGTTAGTTTTCTCACAGAATATATCAGGCTTAGGACTAAATTTGGAGGCCCCTTGCGACCAAAAGAGTGGAATTGATCCAAGCTTCATCATCAAGAACAAGTTGTTCTGTTTCAACATCATTTGCAGCCCTTCCACGATCATTCACTGCCCTTTTCAAGTAACTGCGATGAAATTTTTACAGAATGAAAAACAGCTAATATAAAGCATCTAAAACTAGTCTAAAAGAGTTCAAGCTACACAATACTATGTTCGCACTAACCAAAGTTTCCAAAGGTACAAGGTATTGATTTAATCTCAAGTATTAGAACTAATGATATCATCAAGTGTGTCTATTTATGTTCAATCTAGTTTGGTTTTCCAATCCATAGCTATTGATGTTATCCTTTCTTAATCTATGTTATCCATATACTTTTATGTTTTATCGTATTAAGAAAAAAAATCTTATGTTGCCTCCAGGGAACAGGTAAAAAATAAGAAGAATGGAAACATTTTTGAGAGGTGGAAGTAAGTAAAAAGCTAAAAGAAAAGTTTAGAAATCAATCAAAATTTTCTAGTTCGATGAGTTAATAAGCTAACTTTGGGATTATTGAAAATGTGCAGATGCTTTGATTGTCAAGGATTCGGTGTGAAAAGTTGTCGGAAATGTGGTAAGGGAGGCTTGACGTCTGAACAGAGAGGGGAACGATAGAACTAGAGTTTACATGTCTCTATTTTTCACAACTCTATAGTCGTGTAACTTGCAAGTAAAATAAAAAGTCATTGCTTTGAATCATGGTTCAGTCATGCTTCATCGCGCATGCGAGAGCTTCCACATAGCAAACATTGACGGAGACACAAGCAAGATGAAACATCCAATTCATTATTAGCCAATACAATAATAGCCAAGAGAAATATTTTGCAACGTTTGCATTTGGCGTAGCGTGAGGAAATTAGAAGCTCGTTTGCGATTAGCCCAGGTTGGGCCTCGCAAGTCACAGCCCAATGGTATGAATACCCGGTTTGAACAAAAGGCCCATAACTCTTATGCTCTTTCTTAATTAATCTTAGCTTTTGGCTCCCATTAAACACTCGACGACTGAAGTACAATGGTAAAATGAACGGTAAGTTTTTTTCAAGATTAGTTTTTTATGTTTTCAAGAACAGTACTGTAGTTAGATTGTACGACTGAGTTATTAGAAAGAAAAAAAATACAGCTTTCAAGCTTTTAAAATAGCATAATTTTATTTTATAATTCTTTACAATAGCATATGATTGAGAAAGAAACTATTAAATCTATAAAATTATTTCTCCATTCTGTCATCACTCACATACCGGGAAAAATCTTTATCAATTTATTCAGATAAATTCAAAAACATTTTTGAATAGAATTATAAAAAATAGCTGTATTCTTTTTTCATTATTGTTCTTACTTCATCTTTTGTTCTCTTTAAAAAATATTCCTTTGTCACATCACCATGACAAAAATTCTATCTTTCCAAACAAATTTTTTTATAAAAAAATGGATTGTCAACAGACTTTTGAAAAAAAGTGTATGATTATTTGTAAAATTCAACTCTCTTTAATATTCACAACAAATTTGAATGTGTTGATTAAATGTGTCATTAGTTGAAACAGTTAATTGCATAATAGTTTGTTCATTTTTAATTGGACCGTCGTTATAAGAAAGAACTACATTGTGAAAATTCGAAAATAGTTTGAACTTGAAGGAGACACAACACATCAGTAGAGAAGACCAAAGCACACATGCCCCAACCCCAATAATTTAGTTATCCAACTAATCTCTAATAATAAAAATAATTTAGAAACGAGGATGAGAGACAAGAAGAGAGTGATAGAATGAGAAGAAGAAGACACGTGGAAGAAGGTAAGAGAAGTAGCGTGTGGAGAGAGTGATTGGAGAAGAGAGAGGTTGAGTATTGAAATATAAAAAGACAGCTACCTACTCATCTTCCCAATCTATCTACCTACTTTCTCCAGATCTACTACTCACTTATATATATATATATTAAAAACCTTAGGTTATAATAATTCTTTTTAAAATGCAGTAAAAATTGTTAATGTCAATATCTACATCTTTGTTATACTACTAGATAAGGTGATAAATTATAGAATGATTCAATAGAAATGGTTAATTAAGAAAACAGCAAATAATTTTCATTTATGGAATTGTAAAAATTATTATGATATTTTTTTCCAAAATTGTTCTAAATAGCCAAAAGTCAATAACCAAAAACCGTAATATCTACATCTTAAATTGAAAAAAAAAAAGAAAAAAGTTAGGAAACCCCACGTTCCTCCTGTGAGTGTACAATCAATCTTTTTTTGTTTATGGTTGTTACAATATTCTTACTTCTTAAGCACACAATTAATTTATAAGAAAAAAAAACAAATGACCACATCATTTTATTTTTGTATTTTAACTTTGGTATTAAAATATAGTTTGTTAGTTATTATAAATAACATTCAAAACCAAACAATCCTACAGGAACTCTCTTCCTTGAAACAAAAATAAAAACACCAAATTCCTCCAAAAGATTTTACATAAATACATATATATAAAAGAGAGATGGGAAGATCACCTTGTTGCGAGAAAGCTCACATGAACAAAGGAGCTTGGACCAAAGAAGAAGATCAACTTCTTGTTGATTACATCCGTAAACACGGTGAAGGTTGCTGGAGATCTCTCCCTCGCGCCGCCGGTACTTACACATATATACTTTATATCCTTCCTCATATTGATTTTGAGATTTGATTAAAAAAAAGTTACGAAAATTGTGTAGGATTACAAAGATGTGGTAAGAGTTGTAGATTGAGATGGATGAATTATTTAAGACCAGATCTCAAGAGAGGTAATTTCACTGAGGAAGAAGATGAACTCATCATCAAGCTCCATAGTTTGCTTGGTAACAAGTAAGTATACTAATCTTGATATAATAATATTACACTTCTTTAATTTTTGTGTGTTAATTCTTGGAGTTTATTTGTTGTAGATGGTCGTTGATTGCTGGGAGATTACCAGGAAGAACAGACAACGAGATTAAAAACTATTGGAACACTCATATCAAGAGGAAGCTTCTTAGCCGTGGGATCGATCCAAACACTCATCGTCTCATCAACGAATCAACAGTGTCTCCGTCGTCTCTTCAAAACGATATTGTTAACGAGTCTTTACATCTTGATTTCACCGGACCGGATCAAGAACGGCCGGTTAAAGCTGAACCGGTGGTACAAGAAGAGGGTAATAATAATAACTGCACGAGTAGCGGAACGACGTCGGATAAGGATTTTCAGAACGTAGACGATTGGGTACTTAACTTGGAACTCTCTGTTGGTCCAGCAGCAACGAGTTATCGGTATGAGTCGACTCGGAAGGCGAGTCTTGACTCGGCTGAGTCGACTCGACGGTGGGGGTCCGAGTTGTACGGAGGTCAGAGTGATGTGGTGTGTTTGTGTTGTCGGATAGGGTTGTTTCGGAATGAGTCTTGTTGGAATTGTCGGATTTCCGATGTTAGAACCATTAGGGAATCCAGAATTCTTTAGGAAATATTTTATATACTATTTATATTGTATTTTTACATTTGTCATGTAACGCATCAAGCAACAAATTAGGATAATTCATAATTATAAAATTATCTGATGGCAAAGAGATAATCATAATTTTGTCATTATTAGTCATTTGATCAGATCCCTAGATGAGCCATCTTAGTATATAGTATGATATTATAGTAACTATACTAGTAATATATTCCCATGTCAAATTTTCAGGTAAAGCAATGCATAACTAATTCAACCGACTTATTTAAAATGTTCCTAACATTAATCAAGCTGATGATGTGCAGAACAACTTTGATGAAGACGTAAAACTATACCTAAATGTTTGGTTTGGTGTCGTCGCTTTTTGTCTCTTCTTTTTCCAGTTCTTGTCCTAACTTTTTTTTTTTTGGTTGGTTAAAATCTTGTCCTAATACTTTTTCCTATTCGCCTTTATTTCTCTCAATTGTCATTTGAGTTGTTAAGCAAGCGTTGTGATTTGAAGTTAAATCCCTTTAATTTCCTTTTGTTTGTCTCATTCAAAAGAACTAAGAAAGATTGAAGTCAACGGGGATTTAATTAACTTCGTCCCCGGTTCAAGGAATGACGAGTGTAGCTTATATAACACACAGACATATTTGCAATTGATAGCTACTGTTATTTGCAAAATAAGGTTTTTCTTTTTAAGGAATAACGAGTGTAGCATAAAAGATAATGAATTGATGATATATTTGCAATTGATAGCTAGAGATTGACAAAAGTAAGTTTCTTGAGGGTCTTTCTTTAAAAATTAACTAAGATCTTTGTTTACGTAATGGATCCTTAGTCAGCAATAAATTTTATACACATTAAGCTTTTAATTTAGAAGAAACACGTTATCGTTTAAAACAAAAAAGAGTTATTATATAGTTGATGTTATGATTATTAACAAATAATCGTCACCATTATCTTAAGCTTTAAGAGTGGACTGTGGACATCAGGTAACGTGCGAGCACCAATCTGGTTCCAGCATGTGGTTTCCTTAAAACAACTTTTAAAATTAAACAAAAATGATATATAAAATGAAATCGACGTTTAGGCTCTTTTAGGTAGAATCCCACCTAAAAGCTGGTTTAATAACAACATGTATGTGCGGTTTCGTTTTACAGATATAAAATACCGAATTATCATGTGCAATCTAGAACAAAATCTTATTCCATTCGAGATTCTTTTTTTTTTTATATATATCTATTACATTTACATGTAAAGCCTTTCATAATTTATTTTGTGGAACCATATACATGATTTTTTATGCGAAGTAAAATTTAAATAAAAACAGGAAAATTTAAAATATAAGTTTAAAAATATGTGTGATAATAATTTATATGTCCTGTAACAAAAAAAAGTGATAATAATTTATTAGTAACAGTTTGGTATAATTATGTATAAATGTCATTTAAGTATATAATTTTCATCAAGCTCATTCTTATATAAAAAGATGCATCTATTTAAATAAGAAATCATTTTAACAAATTGTACAAAAAGTTGTACGTTTCAAATAATAATAATTATTCTTGGATTCACAATTCAATAATTATAATTTATACGAGCCAATTATTTCAATTTTCTTAGCTTTTTTTGTTTTAATTATTATTCCAAACGAGGCCAAAGTCTAGAATATTAGCAGGTGAGATGGGGTAGAAGATAGATAAAAACAACATGTGAGATGTTGGGTGGTAGGTAACCGAATCTATGATCAATGAATAATGGAAAAAGGAAAATACTGAGAAATTAATTTTAATATAACAAGAAGTATAATAAAAATGGATGGAATATTAATGATCGTACGAGTTAAGAGGAGAAAAGTGATGATATTGCACATGCAGTTAGATAGATTGAATCGCATGATCTTTTAGCCAGCCATACACTAGTGTATCCCTCTTTGTTTTATTGTATCAATTTATACGTAATCTTCTTACATGTTTATACGCATGGTGAAAAAATGTCATCCTTCTTTTTGTTTTTTTCTATGTTAAAGTATGTCATACTTCTTGCCCGAATATTTTGAAAGTTCCGGTTAAAATCGCAGCACTGAGCAACCTGTTACTTGCAACTCATCAATTGATGAGGCCACAAAACATATTTATATATTTACTAACGTATAAAAAAATATATTTCCAACATGATCCTTATATATACGGCTATACCAAAATTTTCATTCTAAAATATTTGAAATTTTTTAGTTTACTCTAATGATCCTGTTAGGATAATTTTTTTTAACTATCTAAATACTATTCAGAATTTCTCAAAAAGTTTTAATATTTTTCAAAATTATCCAATTATATATCCAAAAATATATGTTTTGAAGTTGACCATTTCTTAAATTACTGAAAATTTGGATAATAATTTTATTTATTTGAATTTTTTTGAAGCGTTTTGCTGTCCAAATTTTATAGGATATTCTATTAAAAATATTTTGAATAATATTTTAATATCTAATTATCTGTTATTGACTTCTATATATACATGTTATTTTTGCGTCCCCTTACTCAAAATACACATCTATAATAGCTATATCATTAACAGGTACTGTTTCATGGGTAAATATCAAGTAAGAATAAATATATCAAGAAAAATGTTGAATCGTTGACAAACCAAAAGGATAGAAGGAAACAGTTGAAACCGTGATGGATATTTTCATCACTCACTTTTTCTTGGTTTTTTTTGTCAGAATGATATATATATATATATATATATATTTGATATCAATCAGAAGGATATTTCAGTACTCTATATAGTTTATGTGTCATTAAATAGAAAAATCATCGGTATGTGTTATAGAAATAAATATCCAAACATAAATTTTTTCTGTAATATGTATGGAAGAAAACTGATGTATTACACCAAACTCTTACATACTCTACAATTATAAATAAGTATTCAATATTTGTAAATCTACCCATTAACTAATGATTTCGTGTCTCGTTACTCATATAGGGTTGATGAACAAATTTCCATTATTCTTGACCAGTTTGTGATATTTTTTTGATTGGAGAGCATTATTGAGTTTTTTTTTTCCTCACTCCAATCTCGAATTATAAATAGTGTGCGTCCCCTAGAAAAATAACTACTAGTTGAAAACGAAATATATCGAAAATGTTTGGATAAGTTAGGTTGGGTCACGAGACTCAAGGCGTCAGGAAACGAAACGCAAACTAAAATTAAATAAGTTTGGGTCCATCACCTGACAAACCGATTCCATTGCATGGCTCAGAATCTCTCTTCTTCATTCATATCCCAACGTCCCATGCTTCCATGTTATATTTTTCAATTATTACAATCTTTTATTTTTCCTACTTTTATTTGTCTGGCCCTCACAGAACATATTATATAGTATATTATAGATATTTAGTCTGTTAAATGTTCTACTTCATCAAAACTCTGTCTCTGCTGGAAATAAAAAAAATCCTTATTTTTTCTCGGCCATGCTCATACACTCATACTCTTATATATTTTGGCATAATGTTTAAGATAATTGGGTGGAAATTAAGAAATTGTATAAAGTAAACTATCTCATGTATTTATTTATTTCTTTTGATAAAATACATTTTTTAATAATTACGTTATGGAACTTAAAATATTGCATTAATAACTGAAAAAATCAAATAATATCATTGCTAAACATATTTTATACAACCAAACAGAGGAAGTATGTTACATGTTACTCAACTTTAAAAAGTCAACCATTTCGTGTTATAGCCAATTTACATCTCACTGACGAGAAACCGGTGTTTAATAGGATTTTCACCATGTGTTTGGAAATTAACTCGAGAAACAGTTTTAAGATTGTAAATCAAAAAACAATTGTGGATTAGAGATAAAATAGCCCATTGGGTTTGTAATTAATCCAAAGCCAAGGCCCAAAAAACATGGCGGAAAAAAATGATCTACGAAAGGTTATCAATTAATTCATTCCCCTACACACTAAAAACTAATAATACAAAATGCGATATAACTTGTAAAACTAACAAATTTTAGCCAATTTTTCTCAAAGAATTGACAAACAAATTAACAAGTCCAAGAATAAGATCTTTTAATGACAGGTTTGGTCTGTTTGTCTTCTTCCAATGAGATCATTCCAAGATGAGAAGGATCTTCCAACAACATCTTAGCGACCAAATAACCTGCGATGGACCATGTCTGAAACTTCCTCGCCTGTTTACTGATGAACCTTCCGGATTTTCCGTCGTAGTACTCCGGCCAACCATCCTTCAGCAACCGTGCCTCCGCCAGGTCTATGGCCCGCTTCGCTATCTGTGGCCGTCCCGTCTTTATGCACGCAGCTGTTATTAGCCACAACAGCACTGCGTTTTGGGCCGCCGGAAAAACATAATCCAAACAATGATTATCCGTACATAAAGTAAATAGTAATCAGTAAAAAAAAAGGAAACAGTTTTATAGGCAAAAAATAACATAAAATAAAAATATTTTGGTAGCCATGAAAATCACTTTATTTCCCCAAAAACTGTTTTCTCTAATTCCATTAGAAATAAATCAAATACTTTATAGTACTAGTATTTTGACTAATGAAAACACTTTCCGTAGAGAGGATTTATGCATTTTTTGTCAATGATTTTGTTTCCAACTTTAAAAAGCCTAAAATAATTTGGATGTTCCTTTTACGACAATCGATACCTCTAGATTCCCTATCAAAAATTCAAAATCATGAATTTCACAAAGTTAAAAAAAAAAAAGAAAACTATACATATTTTCTGTAAAACAAACGATGTAAAAAATTTATTTTTTTATAATCTAAAATCAGTAATGATAAAAAGTAAATTTCAAGAAAGCAAAGAACATAAATTTCACCTGGCCAAGAACCACCATTATGGTGACTCCACCGAGTATTCTTAGGATCACAACCAGTAACAATCCGCCACTCATGGCTCTCGATCGCCGGATGACAAATCTTAACCGGCATCTCTCCGACCAACTCCTCCCACCGTTCCTCGATCAAGTCCATGATCGCCGCCGACTGCTCAGGAGTGGCTAAAGAGGCTAGAATCGCTACACAGTTACCAAGAGCAAACCACCTAAAATCCATACGAGCTGGACTAACATTTCCTATGAAGTAACCGCCACGGAGAGGCATAAAATCGAAGACCTACTCAGGGATGACGTTGAACTTGTTGACCACTGTGTGAGAGTACTCCTCAGTCTTGTAACGGTAGATATCATTGAGCTGCTGAAAATCGAGCGAGAAATAACTTCTCATGTGGAAGCTAAGCGCGTGTAACCGCTTCGATATTTTCTCCATGAACTCTTTCCCTTCTGCGTCGTGCTTTAGCATTGTCATCGCTGAACGTAGAGCCATGAAGAAGAGAGCTTATATCTCGATCGGGTAACCATAAACCCCCTGCGCAAGATTCCATCCCATGAGACACTTAAACCAATACATAAACCGAGCTAAACCGAACCGAAGTTTGTCTAAATACCTATTTTTAACGTTTTTTAAACGAAATAAAACCGGAAAAAAAAATTAGAATTCTGTAAATATGTCTAAATTTATGAAAATACTACTTTTAATTTGTCTAAATTCATTAAATTCGTCTAAAGATCTTTCTTTGGTTTATTTATAATTTTTTTCCAAAACCGAGCCAAGTTGACCTCAAACAAACTAAACTGAACCGGAATATTTTTATAGTTATAATTCGGTTTATAACTCTCTAAACCGAATCGAGGCTAACTGGAAATTTCAGACCTACTGACTCATATTGATTTGAATGATGATGATAGAGAGAATAAATACCATTCTTCGATCGACCATGGAACAGCCATCAGCGCAAAACAATGTCGGAAAAGTGTCAAAACCTTCGGAAAGACAAAGAGAAAGAATGAGATAAAGATTTTTATTTTATTTTTGAGCATAGAAAATTAAAACATAAAGTTTTTCTCGATTACTCTAATTTAAACTTTGCCTTGCATAAAGCAAAAACAGAGCATTAACTCTCATAAGTACCATGATTTAAATATGAATTTTTTAACAATAGATAGTAAAGCCTTTGTTTGAATTCTATTTGATAAAAAATCATTATTTTTCATCTTAAAAAATAATCATTTAGAAGCTACTTGAGTTTAGAAAAAGTTGGTCCAGAAATTTTTTTCGTCAAAGATGAAAATGTTATGATTTTTTTTCAAAATTTTTTTACTGTAGCCAATTAATAAGAGATATTTAAAATACTTTAAAAAGTTTTTTATAATGTTTTTTCCAAATAGAATCTTTATATTTTCTGTAAAATAAAAAGATATACTCGATTTCATTTTTTTAAATTGATTTTTTTCTAGAAATTATATTCAGTTTTGAAAGGGTATTTTAGTAAAATAATAACAATAATTTTTTTAAAAATAGACTAAATAAAAAGAATGTATTTTTTAAATAAAAAACCGAAACAAGATAGGTATTCCCTCACAAAAAAAATCCGTATACTTTATCATACATAGAAACTGGATCATGAGAATTAAATACTGCTTACCAAGTTTACATTGGGCCTCAATTGGGCCTAACAGTCATTCTAACTTATACAGACCCGACGTGGCCCATACACTTCGCCGGTTCAGACGACTGCCGTAAATCGCCGATCAGAAAAATGGCAATTAAACGAGCCATTTTTAAAACCATGAGACTGTCTTTTCCCATCAACACTCTCATAAATCTTCCCAGACCTCTCCTTCAAATTTCCTCTTCTCGTTGTCGCATCCCTAATCGTTCTCTAACCGCCGCGTTTCGTACTTCATCGCTTCTTCGCCTTTCCGGTGTCTCGCCTGCTCTGTGTTGTTACTGGTTCTCGACGACGATGACGAAAGCGATGACGACTATTGGAGAGGAGGATAATCAATCGATTCCTTCAATCGAATTGAAGAAGAATATTGATCTCACTGAGAAAGAGCGGAAGATTTTCGACCGGCTTCTCGATACTCTCCGTCATTGTAACCTCGATACGCAGCTTCGTGTCGCCGGTGGTTGGGTTCGTGATAAGGTATACTCCTCCGTCACTTGGTTGGATTCGATTACTTCAGTGTATAATCGAATTGATGAAAATTGATGTTTGCTTTAACTTTGTTTTCAGCTGCTAGGGAAAGATAGTGATGATATTGACATAGCAATTGACAATATGTCTGGAAGTGATTTTCTTGATAAGTTCAAGGAATATTTATCTTCTAGAGATGAAGAAGTACAAGGCGACACTGTTATTGAAAGGTCTCCTGAATTCATCTAGCATCTAGGCTTGTAACTCCAAGCTTTCCTTGATTATTAGTTAACTGGTTTATTTTGTTGGTCTTTTCAGGAATCCTGACCAATCCAAACACTTGGAAACTGCAAAGTTGCGCATTTATGATCAATGGATAGATTTTGTCAATTTGAGATCTGAAGAATACACAGAAAATAGTCGTATTCCTACGATGGTATTGCTCCTTATTAATTTTCTATGTGGTTTGAATGTCTTTATCTGCTATGAATGCATAACACAATCTATCTTTAGTTGATCCAGTGTTGCAATGGAAAAGACCTAAGTGGTTGTGAGGCTTATTTTTTTTTCCTTTCTCTGCTTTGTTATAGAAATTTGGCACCGCAAAAGAGGATGCTTTTAGGAGAGACTTAACCATAAATAGGTACACTCATCTTCGTCTACCACAAGAAGTAGCATAACTATATGATCTTGTTATCACTGAATGCTAATTTTGACAGCTTGTTCTACAACATTAACACTGGCTCAGTAGAAGATCTTACAGAAAGAGGTTAGTGCATTCTAGTGTGTTGCCAGCATTCATTTCCTGTGATGCTCAAAATAATAGTTTACGAGGAACTGATAAAATCACAGGCATTGATGACCTCAAGTCTGGAAGAATTGTTACACCACTGCCTGCAAAAGCTACGTTTCTGGATGACCCTTTACGAGTTCTCCGGGCTATTCGCTTTGGTACTTGTTTTCTGTTTTATTTTTTTCATTTCATTGTCTTTACATTGCCCATCTCTGGTCCGTCATTTTGAGCTCTGTGGTTGTCGTTTTGTCAGTCTTGCCTAATCTACTGCCATGACAGGTGCAAGGTTTAGTTTTACTCTGGATGAAGAACTAAAAGAAGCTGCTTCAAGCGAGGAAGTTAGGGTAGCTCTTGGTGAAAAAATTAGCAGAGAGCGGATTGGGAATGAAGTATGTATCTGCACTTCTTGCTTGCTGAATATGGCTGATTTCTCTGACGACCTCTCTTTTTAGGGTTTATCGTTAAAGCACTTGGTTTCTTGGTGCAGATCGATTTGATGATATCTGGGAATGGACCAGTTTCAGCAGTTACTTACCTTTCAGATCTGAAACTACTCAGGGTTGTCTTTGCTTTCCCTTCTTCAGCTGAGCCTACACCATCAGAAAAATGTGACAGGTTTGTCTCATTTCTACTCTTAACACGGAACTTAGCAAATCAGTTTCTGTGACACTGCTATTCATATTTTTCTATTTAAGCCTCTGCCAATCCTACTTGGAAGCTATGTGGAGCCTCATTCAAGCACCTGGGCTAGGAGAGTTCAGTGTGAGTCATTATTCTGGCGCCATCGTTTCATGTTTAACTGCTAAGGATTGAGCTCCCCTATCTTTTTAAATTCAGTTAGATTTTGATTGGTGTCTTATCGTTTGGTTTTAGGGTGAACAAAGAAGACTTGCTCTGTATGCTGCTCTGTTTCTCCCCTTTAGGAAAACCGTTTACGAGGACAATAAGGGCAAATCGGTACTGTATTTCCTTATGTATTTGAACTCTTATCATCTTTTTTGGGTTAAATAAATCTGAGTTTGGTTGTCTAACGAAATAAATCTTGAGCCATTTTTTCAGATTCCTGTTGTCAACCACATTTTCAAATTCTCCATGAAGCGAAAAACCAGTGACGCTGAAATGGTGAGCTCTGATTATTAATGTTCAATATCTTAGGCCTTAACTGCAGTAACTACAGTGCGATACTTGTGTTGGTTTTATGGTATTAATGAAAAAAACTGAACATTGTTAAAGCAAATCCTTCACCTGTGACATAAGATTGTCATTGTGATCCTGTTGTTTAACAGATTCACCACTATCATGTTAACGAAATCCATCTTCTCCAGGTTATGAATATACATCGTACCACGGAGAGATTCCTGTCGTTGATTGGCTCCCTTCAGTTGAAAAATGATGTACAATTGAACAAGCTTGATTGGGCAACTGATGTTCTTGAGCACTGGAAGTCCATCTCCCTTAATGATCCAGAGGTCCCAGGAACTTCGAAAATTAGAGTACTTACGGGTACTCCTCTGTAGCCTTTATGGTTTTGTATTACGCCCACATTAAACTCGAGAAAAAAGAAAAACCACTAATATATATTCTTTAAACTAGGGAGTACAAGGAACACATTAAATCCAACCATATATATAAAACTAAAATGGTTTGTTTTATTACTATTTCAGGGATTCTTCTTAGAGATATTAAAGACTTCTGGCGTGTTGCGCTCTTAACATCCTTGTTGTTATATACGGTTGACGGCATGAACAAAGATCAAGAAATCGAGCGCTTAGACTTCCAATTGGATAAGATGAGAGAAATTTATCTAACAATTGAGGAAACCATTCGTGAACTGGGTAAGTGTTAGTATGGTTAATAAATGGTAAACATTAAAGATAGGTATTTTTAAGCGGAGGCAGAAGAAGTTCTAGACTGCAACTAAAATGCTCAAGGCTTTCTGCGTTTCTGTTATTACCACTCACAAAAGTAGAACTATGAACATCAAAAGAACTGATTTTCCAATTCTTGTTTCTGGGAAATCTTTCTGACTTTGATTAGTGGTGCACAAGTAGGGTGGAAGAGGAAAATATCTCTAGAAAGCTCATTTTTCCATCATCTGTCAATGTGCTTGGGGGACCATTCCACGTTTGTAACAGTGTTTCTTGCTTAACATTAACAGGTCTTGATAACATCTGGGATGTAAAGCCTTTGGTGAATGGCAGGGAGATTATGCAAATTGCAGAGCTTAAGGGAGGATCTCAAATCCGCGAATGGGTAAGGCTTCATTTCTTTTCATTGAATCCCTTATTCTTAATCTATTAGATGTTTGAGTAAGTCTTGGTGCTTTAGCTCTCAGGTAATAGGTTGTGCTCAGTAGAAATTGAACTTGTCGGTCTAGTGAAATGCTGTTTAATGCCTCTGTTTTTGCTTCTTAGATCACTATATAATCTGAGGTTTGTCTTTAGCTGTGACTAATCCTTCAAAACCATGCAAATCACCTTCGTAATGCCAGGCAAACTCGGCCGAAATGCTCTAACCGGAAAGTAGAATACCTTAGATGTGATATCAATGTAATTTCGTTCAGTTGAACTGTTGATCCTCCTGTCTTGCTTATCCTTTTTACATAATACCGGTTGCTCTATTTTTTCAGCAACAGAAACTGCTCACATGGCAGCTTGCTTATCCCAGCGGCTCTGCAGAGGAATGCAAAGATTGGATGAGAGAAATGAAAGCAAAACGACAACGGACTGAGTGACTTTAAATTCTCTAACATTGTAGATTAGTCAAATCTCTATCATAGGCTTATATCCTGGCTGAAGATATAATACCACACAAAAGGCTTAATTTTTTGGTCCGTCTCATGTGATATTTCTGTGGTAAATAATGCGTCTTCCGCAGTTGAGATGTATGTTTCTGGTCGGAACAAAACAGATTCGAACCAAAAAAAAAAACGTTATGAATGAAACCAACATGAACAGAGTTTCATTGATTCCTAGTGGGCTAATAGACAGTGACAGCCTTGAAATCACTTGTTTGCGCATTTCTTTGTACTCAAAAGTGCAGCCTCCTCTATAGTGTGATATTGTAAGGGCTTACATGAGGATGATGGGAAACCCAAATGTCCCGGTTTCTATTAACATAAAACAAAAGAATTTGTATTTTTCTGCTACATGTACTAGGCTACTAGCTGTTAAATAGAAACCACTTATAGCTCAACTGAATGAAAAAGAGGAATAGAATCCACTGATAGAAGAGAAACGAGTTTACAGCATAAACATCACAAAAAAAATTAAAAGAGAGAAAAATAAGAAAAAATATCACAAGAACTTATCAAACGTAATAAAAAAATGCAAAGACAATAGGTAAATAACAAATGTACTAGTAGAACAGACATGGTCATGTCTTCCTTGAGGTTAAAAATGAAGCATTTCCATTTCAATTTCCACGAACCTGGCTGAGAGAAGGGACATGGCTGAGAGCGCAGCTGAGGGAATGACCCGAAATCAGCATCTGGATGTAATGGAACGGGGAGCAGAAGGTGGCTTGATTTTAGAGGAAGTGGGACCAAATCTTCCAAGTAAGGAGACATAACACGAGTGTGTGAGGAGAGGTAACGAATCTGATCTTTCCCTGGATAGTATTTGTAGAGCATGTTAGAATTGTCACAGAAGACAAGATTCCCTTGCTTAGAAAGGGCCAATGCCCTGAAAAACCACTTGCCGTATTTCAGGGAATCAGAAGTTTGGGGTAAAGTTATGGAGTAAGTCTTGCTCCATCTTTCTTCTTCTGCGTCTATGGTCAGTATCTCTAGTATCCAATCAAGGCCAAGTTATTCCGATTGTGCTATGGCTAGACGGTCCTCAAGGTTCACTATTTGGGTGTTCCTCGTGAGAAACATAGCCGGAACTGAAACGTCAGGAAACTCTTCTCTGTGAAGATCAAAGGCTATTAATTTGTCATCCTCGTTTCTGTATACCCAGTAGATTGATCCATTCACACAAGCCGAATGGTTTCCCAACCAGCGCACATAACAAGGTAGCGGAACATATCATGTCTATTTTAAAGCTCCCTGTAACTTTGTCTCTACCGAATCCTATTGACCAAACTCCCGTACAGCAAGTCCATGGCCGTGTTCCTGAAAAAAAACCTTGCAGAAGAACACTTCCATTAGAGTAAAGTATTACTCAATAGAGTAATTCTATTTGTTCCTCTATATTTTACTCTACAAATAAAGTAATTCTAAAATAGAGTAGAACATAAACTCTAAAAAGATGTATTAGACTGATTATTTGAAGAGATTTGAGTTTTAGTGACAAATCATGTGTTATTGAAACATGAATTTTAAAATATCTTTTAATATTATGTGTTATTAGATTGATGATTTTAAATTACACACTTAAATCCATTGTTATTGAAAACATGATTAAAATTTAAATTAAAAATTTCAGCTGAGATTTTAAGGAATTTCTTAGTAAAATACAAAGAACCAAATCTCATGATTTTAGGTGGGATTTCGGAAAATTTAATAACAAAATTTCTAATTCATCAAAATTTCACCAAATCATCTCAAAACTCATTAAAACTCAAATCTCTTCCAATATTCAATTCAATACACCCCTCTAAATTAATAGAGTATAACATAAATCTACTCTATTTTAGAATTGATAAATCAGTTGCAAATTACGCAAAAGAGTTCGTTTGAAAGACGCGAAGCGGTAATGGTGTTAATGCTGTGGTCTGGTGATGAACTTAACTGAAATTTATGTGCTCATAAATAGGATCTTTAAAACAAAATTTGAAGAGTATGTTAAATGCTCTATAATCATACGTTTGATATTGTAAAGCTCAGTATTTATTATTGTGGGTCATCCAAAAATAATTTCATGTTAACTGTGTCTCAATATTCACACGAGATACTGTGATTTCAAGGGGTGAATATCAATAAATTAGAATCACATCATCTGTAAACATTGTCTGTCGTTGGCGATGAATTGAAAGTTCTCATTTATGTACTTCCATGCCTTCCACAATTCATCTAAATATCATTTGATATGACCACCGTCCACCGACTTAATGAAAAAAAATTACTGATACTCCAGTAGTTGGCTTTTGTTAGGAAATAATCTTCCTAATTTCTATTGACCTTTAGGAATTAGAACAAAATGATCAATTTGCTTTCCTTATTCTAAAGAGTAACAGTAAAATCATTTACTGATACGAATGACTCATAACAAAAGTCGACTGTTCCTAACCAGTCCAAAAAAAAATGACACAAATTTTGTTTCCAAGTACTCTATAGTCTATAGAGATTACAAATACTACTTATGATTTTAACTCCAGTCCCTGTGAAGATGATTTTAGTTCTTTCCTTAATGGTTGCAGATAAAAGTGCACTGATTCTTCCTACAAATCGTCTGTGTTAACCAAGATACCCATTTGGCCATTTTGATCTAATGGTTAGCTGTTTTTCATATCTGTTGATTTTTTCTCTCTTAAATTTTTTTTTGATACATAAATTTTTGTAATTCTCTGTTAAATATTATTACAGAGAAATGGAATAAAGTCGTATTCTACTGAGGGAGTAATGGTCAAGGGATACAAAAGGATCAATATGTACTTTCGTATAATACGTAATTATATCTATACATATGGCTTCCCTAAGTTCTCACATAGTCACATGTGACTAGATATCACAGAAACACATACATACGTGATATCAAGAAAATTTCAAATAATTAGATAATTGTAATTTATTTTTTAATCTCCAAATAATTAGATAACGGTAATTCTTAAAAGGAATTAGGGTCCGAAAATACCACAATTCACACATACATGCAGTAATCAACTAACTTGCGGTTGTATTGTACCACAATAATGTAACTGGTTATACGTAGTTTTCAGAATTTATCGCTCGTATTCAAATCCAAATAGTGAAAACACACAGATCATAACCATTAATAATATATATGTCACGTTCAGAAAAAGAACAAAAAAAAACAAACTCATGGAACAATACTATACCAGAAAATATTAGTAACAAAAAACATACTCTAGCAAAATATAAGGAATTAATATATTAAAATAGATCTGAAGTCCACATGATTCGTAAATAATACTGTATTTGTACTAGTAATCTCGGTCCAAGAAGGTGTAACGTATAGAACACATATTTTTCTTTTGCTTAAGCCCATAACCTCCTCTTACTTCTTGGATACAAACATATTTATTTACGTACTCTACCAGAAAAATATACGTAATTTTGTATAATTATCAGCCTTTATATATTCAAAATCTTATATGCTTAGTAAATAGTAACGACGAAGGTGATAAATCACCTGCGACGACGACGAGTGCTGAGAAGAAGATGATCGTAGGAAGCAACTCCGTCGATAGACCTCGGGATATAAACAATGGATTCTGAAACTGCGCAAGCTCTTCTACAAGAAGCGTAAAGATTCATTAACCCGATGTTGCTCTTCCTAAAGACCTTCTTTGATTCGCCGCCGCTATGTTCTCCGTCTACAGTGACGCCTTTGGAACACTCTACCAGCGCCGCCGTGAATGGGTCTATTATGGCCGCAGGAGACGTGTTCTTCTTACGCCTGGTGTTGAGGCTATAGTTATTCCGGTGAGGAGGTAGAGGCAAGAGGTTGTTTGCTGATTCTGTTTTCCGGTGATGTGGGAACTCTTTGGGTTCGCCGGGAAGTTTTTCCCATGCAAATGGGACGCCAAGGGGATAGATAGGAGGTGCTGGTGAGTCATCGGAGAATAGGAGGGAATTAAAGGAGGAGGAAGAGAGTGATCGCCGGGAAGAAATGTTCACCGTCGACGAGAAGTTGACCGAGGTGGGTCGTCTAGGTATAGTTCCGGTCCTCGAGGAATCATCCATAGAGAAAAATGATGGGTTCTTGTTCTCTCCTCTTACATCTCTTTTATTTAAACTTTAGACGATAAGGACTAAAATATATATAAGAATTTGAATGATCGCAACAGACATTTAGACCGCTCTGTATTTGAGAGGGATAACATTTACTGTGGGCCATGTTTTTTTCTATTGTAAAAGTAAAAGCTGTATTTATTGGACAAAACAATTTATAATATTTTTTTTTTAATGTCCATAGTAGTACTACCGACCAAATGGTTGATGATACCAGATTTAGCATCCTACCATAAACCTGACCCAAATTAATATCTATTCATTTAAAGTCTAAATCGACTTTGGTCAATCGAGATCAAGTTGCTGACTTAAGCAAGTCAACCGACCTCGAAGAAATATAGAAGTTCTAATCGGGAAAGAAAAGGAAGCATAAATAAGAAAAAGTCTGGTGAAATCCAAAAAACCGACTCAAACCATCGTAAAATCACTATAAATAAAGGATTCCTAAGACATTGAGATCCATCCACAATCGCAGAGAAGATCTAAGTCTTAGATCGAATAGCTTTTGTCTGCTCTTTGCTCATAAACCCTAAAAACTCTTGTTACTTGTTCATAAAAAAAAATCAACAAAAATCATCTATTTACTCCAATTTTATCTTTGAAACCCTAATTATTATTGTTTGAGCATATGGGTCAACAATGGTAAACAAAAAAAAAGAGTTTTTATTTACGAGAAAATTAATTCATTTTGTCCGTTACAACTTACAACTAAAGACATTAATTTGTGTCTTATTTTTGTTAGATGCTAGCATTATAATCATGAGAAAAATAACTATTTTTTATATAAGATATTTTGATATAACTTTATCAATCTTATTGAGTTGATCGGCTAGTTTATCAAAGTAATAAGTAAACTACAGTACTTAACACTCGACCCCATAGGCCATAGCATTGATTACTTAGAAAACTAGGGAGAGAAAATAAAATAGTGGACGTTAGAGCATTATTACCGCAAAGTTTTAATGAGTTTCTTAATAGATTTCTTATAATAAAATATTAATTAATTAATGAAAAGCATATTTAGACTTTAAGAACATTTTTAATTAAGGAATTTAAGAATCGGTTCTTAAGTAACACGTGGCAGCATGTTATTGGTCCGACGTTTTGAGTAGAGGAAATCATTTTTCTCTTCTTCTCCGCGATATCCGTCTCCTTCGTCTCCGTCCGAATCGTTTGGTTTCTCCGGCGGATTCCACTCGTATTCCGGCAGATTCGATTCGTCTTCCGCTCGATTCCGATGGACGACAACAACGAATTCCTCCTCTTTCGGTGATGGGTCTTCTCGACTCTCCGCTTTGGCTCAGCAACTTCGCCGTTACAAGCCACCGCCTTCTTCATCGTTTGACGATAACGCTGAGGAGACACAGGCAAATCAGGAGACCGCTGGGAAAGTGGTTTCGCAGGTTGGATTTCAGGAATCTATTGCTCCGATTCCGAAAGACCCTGAGAGGTTTAAACGCAAGCTTTTCACACAATCGATTGGCGTGTTTTCCCGAATGTTCTCTCATGGGTTGATTCCAGATACCCATGTTCTTCCGAATTTGTTCAAGGTATGTGCTGAATTATCGACTTCTAAAGCTGGTAAACAGATTCATTGTATAGCCTGTGTTTCAGGGTTGGATATGGATGCGTTTGTTCAGGGATCTCTGTTTCATATGTACATGAGGTGTGGTAGGATGGGGGATGCACGCAAAGTGTTCGATAGAATGTCTGAGAAAGATGTTGTGACTTGCAGTGATAATGTTCCAAAAGATGCATCATTTGGGGTTTTGTCCAGATCAGGTGACAGTTTCATGTGTTCTTCCTTCAGTGGGAGACTGGGAGAAACTGAATATGGGGAGGCAGATTCATGGATATGTGATTAAACAGGGTCTGCTCAAAGATAAATGTGTCATTAGTGCTATGATTGATATGTATGGGAAATCCGGCCATGTCTATGGAATCATAAACCTTTTCGATCAATTTGAGATGATGGAGACTGGGGTATGTAATGCGTACATTACAGGGCTATCGCGAAATGGTCTTGTTGACAAGGCACTTGAAATGTTTGAGCTATTCAAGGAGCAAAAGATGGAGCTTAATGTCGTTTCATGGACTTCAATGATAGCTGGGTGTGCGCAGAATGGGAAAGATATTGAAGCCTTGGAACTGTTTAGAGAAATGCAGGTTTCAGGGGTGAAGCCAAACCGTGTAACAATCCCTTCAATGCTTCCAGCGTGCGGTAATATAGCAGCTTTGGGTCATGGGAGATCGACTCATGGATTTGCAGTACGGGTCCACCTTTTGGAGGATGTTCATGTAGGGAGTGCTCTGATTGACATGTATGCCAAATGTGGACGAATCAACATGTCTCAGATTGTCTTTAATATGATGCCTACAAAAAACTTAGTCTGCTGGAATTCTTTAATGAATGGATATTCGATGCACGGGAAGGCCAAGGAAGTCATGGGCATATTTGAATCTCTTGTGAGAACCAGATTAAAACCAGATTTCATCAGCTTTACAAGTTTATTATCAGCATGAGGTCAAGTAGGTTTAACCGATGAAGGACGGAAATATTTCAGCATGATGTCAGAGGAATATGAGATTAAACCAAGGTTAGATAATAATTGAATGTTGTTTTGCTTTTATTTTTCAAAATCTATGTTTCAAATGTAATATTTTTATCTAGCTATGTTTAATTAATAAAACAAATTCTATTTTAAAAAATAATAATTTAATTTAATTTTTTTTAAGAACCCTATTAGGGATTCTACCAATAAAACAGTAAAAACAGAAGTTTTTAAATACAAATTTTTAACTTCAAATTTTTACTAAAATAGTACTTAAGAAACCCATTTGGGTTTTTACCAATAATGATGCTTTTATTGCAATCGGAATGCTAAATAAGTATGATTTTTTTTTTGCATGTTTTTTCTATCGAAAGAGACCAATTAAAGAAAGTAGATGATAATCGAAAAGACTAATTGAGTTCTATAGTGTATATTAATAAGTATTATTACAAGAAATTTATACATGCATACATAAATTCATAATAGATCCACTATGCGCTATCTATGGGGATACATAGTCCACTTTTACATATCCACAAAACATAATTATATTCAATTTATATCTTCATTAAAAAATAGGCTAAAATATATCCTTATTAATTAATAATTTGAATATCGACCATTCGATTATAGTTTTGTGCAAAATCATACATATCATTATTGTGCCGTTGACGTGGATGGTAAGTTTGACACAATGTCAATGACATGTCAAATTTCTGCTGACGTGGATGCCACGTGTAAATTTTTTTTTGTTTTGAATCTTCTATATTTTTCTTAGTTTCAAAAATTTATCAAATTTTGTAAATATATATATATATATATACAAGTAATATTAATTTTTAATAAATTACATAAAACTCTCATACTTTCTCTATCAAATTTCATTTGGAAAAAGTTCTCGTAATTGTATCCTCATAAAAACCACCATTTTATTTTATTTTTACTTGTTCAATTTTAGTCGTTTTGGACTTTACTCTCTTCCATTCTACTCTCTTCAATTTTATTTTTGTTAAAATACAATTAAATACAAGTAAACTAACACCGTCGAATACAGAACGTATCAAATTGAGAGAACTGTAATTTTATTTTTTTTAACAAAACCACCTTTTTATTTTATTTTTACTCGTTCAATTTTACTCGTTCTGGATTCGGCGGTGTTAGTTTATTTGTATTTGATTTTATTTTTTGTGTACTCATGTCGAGAGGCTATAGAAATGTATATATATTGATAGCAATTAAAAATAAAATATATATCATACATTTGTAGATAAGAGGATCATACATCATATTAAAAAATAGGATTATACATCAAACAAAATGACGTAATTTTATATGTTGTATCCATATCGTCATGATTTTATGAATTTTAAAACTGTGATGATAAATGTATGATTTAGCAGATGCTTTGGAAATAGTGAAATTTTTTATGAGGATATAATACGAGAATTTTTTTCCGATGAAATTTGATAGAGAGAGTATGAGAGTATTAGATAATTTATTAAAGATTTATATTATTTGTATATATATATATATATATCTACAGAACTTGATAAATTTTTAAAACTAAAAAAAAAATATAAGATTCATAAAAAAAAAAGTGTACACGTGGCATGTCATCCACATTGTATCACACATGGTATCCACGTCAACAGCATTTAACGGAGACATAATTTTGTACACAACTATAATTGAAGAATCAATGTTCAAATTATTAATTAATGATAGTATATTTTATCTACTTTTTAATAAAGATATAAATTGAACATAGTTATCTATGTAGTTGTCAGATTTAAATTCAGCCGAATTTTTAGAAACTTACTTGTAATATTTCCCAACTCTAAATGGGCCTAACGAAGGTGCCACTTATTGGATCTGACCCATTTTCAGGACAATAATTTTTTTCATTGGACATAAGCCCTTTTAATCAACTAATTTATTGTCTCCTCTCGAGTCGTTTTCCTCTCTCCCTCACAATTAATGTGTATACATAGCAGCAATTTGCACGCTATGTTTTGTCTTTATATTTTGTAAAACAAATATATATTGACTTCAATTTTTCTACATGGTTACATGTCTCTTTCTCCTTTCTGTCAAAAAATGAGAGACAACCTAGCAATTGTTAGGTGCAAACGGAAACTAGATTTCATTTGCGTTTCTGTTTTCATGCTATATCTTAATCTTATAACATGAAAATACCAATACAAACGCAAAGAAACAATCTACCGTTTGAAAAGTTTCATGTGTGTTTGAAAATTTCGAAAGGCGTTTTGTGTAAAGTGGGAAAAACAATAATATTGGGTTTGGCATTTAAATGCCAAACACTATACATCTACTTTTTGGCCAACATTGCGTTTGCGGTTCCTTCATCTATCTCTCTCAGTCTCTCTATGTTTGAACTAAGAGACAGCTGTAATTAAACACTCTATGGCAAAGAAAATCATTAAGACATTAACTTCTAAAGTATCTATATATATACATCTTTCTTTATACAAAATTAAGTACGTTTATTGTCTCCACACGTGTGTCGACAAGTCAGTGAAGTCACACACATTATTGACATACATTTCTACTGTTAACTTACTATCATTGTGCATGTAACAAATTTGATTTAGATTTAGAAATTTTCTTTTGAATTTTCTTCCTCTACTTCTTGCATACTAATTAACAATTATAATTATAATGTCCTTTATATAAGGGGCACCAATCAAAACTAACGTTGCATGAAACTCCAACACTTTACAGCAAAATACAATCTAAAATCTGTGATTTGTGTTTTGTCCAGCGATGAAAGTCTATGCATTGCATGTGATATCTATCTAACAAGAGATTTTGTTTTTCAGCAAAAAAAAAAAAAAGTAGCTGAAATGTAACTCTATATAAAGGATCATTCACAACACCCATTATCACAAACTACTTCAAAATCTCTTAAGTCACTAGTAACCAAAGAAAGATGAAGAAAATGAATGTGGTGGCTTTTGTTATGCTGATCATCTCTCTTCTTCTGCTTTCTCAGGTATAAACTGTTAAAACTATGTTCAGGATTAGCTTCTCTTTCTGTCTCAAACAAACCAAATTAAAAACAACGAAAAGTTAATTAATCTCTCTGTCGTTCTTTATACAGGTACTTGCAGAGTTATCTTCATCCAGCAACACTGAAACATCCTCTGCTTCTCAGGTAAAAAAATTGATACAAACATATATTAAATATAGGCTTTCAAGAGAGTAATAATAATACATTTTCTGCTTCTTTTGTTGCTAATAGATTCAGATGAACGACGAGAACCAAACGGCAGCGTTTAAGAGAACACACCATCGTCACCGAATCAGTTAGTCTTCTCTTTTTTAAATACTCTCATTTCATCCTCAATGTTTTAAGTGTTTTAGTCCCCACAACTTAAGACTTAATGAGCCAATTTTTTCTTTATAGATTGTGGATATGCGTGCGCAAGGAGATGCAGAGAGGCATCGAGGAAGAAAATGTGTCACAGAGCCTGTGGAAGTTGTTGTGCCAAGTGTCACTGTGTCCCGCCGGGAACCTCCGGCAACAAAGCATCATGTCCTTGCTACGCCAAGCTCCGTACTCATGGCAATAAACTCAAGTGTCCTTAAAACACTTCAAAACTCTATAATATATATATATATATATGCCTTCATCTTCTAATTATATGCTTCTTCTTGCATGTGTGTGAGCTTATTTAATTTCCATTATGTTTAAAATTATTCAACTTAAAAACTTTGTATCGATTCCGAATAATAAGATGAGTGATTTTATTGGTTAATTTTTGTTTTTATTTGGGCATTCTACAAAAAAAACACAAGTTTCATTTTCATATTAACATAAAATCTCCTTACAAGTTAATCAACAAACAAAAACAAAAGAGAGACACCAACGGTTCTTGGTTCTTGCTTTGGCCGTCACCGTTTCTTAGACTTAACCGAAACAACGCCTTTATAAAGCTTCACACGATCCTTCAACGCATCTCGTCGAGGCCGAGCCACCTTATTGTTGGGATCAAACAACAAAACCTCTTCAAAAGCTTTCAATGCCAATGGCAACTCCTTTTTCTTCTCATAAGCATCCCCAAGGTTGTTCCAAGCTGTTACATAACCTGGTTGTAGCTTCACTGCCATTTCAAACTGCGCGATTCCTTTGTCGAGTTTATCCTCTCGGACATAACTCACTCCAAGAGCATTATAGACCTATCTCAAGAATTGTATTTTACAGTATCAATAGACCTTTTTTTTACTTATTGGATATGATATGTGTGTAAAAAAATCTATTACCTGTGCAAGATCTTGATCATCACCATCCCATTTCTGAATGGCTTGTTGCAAAAACTTGTTGGCTGCAGGATAAAATTTCCTCCGTAGCATCACTGCACCGAGCTCAAAGAGCTCTGTTGCACTTGCATCGCCGCTCCTAACTTGCTCCTTCAGATTGTTAACACACAAATAAAAACCATAGAACATAGACTTGATCAAAATTAACAAATATTTGAGCAAAAGCATGGCTACTTGAGTCAGTCTTTTCATAACATCCAGATTTATCAAGTTACCAAATCGAAATCAAACAATGAGTTAAGAGACAACAAAAATGAGAGGCATCAATATTACTTATTCTACCACAAAGTTCAATACTTGGATCACATATAAGTAGAGTTTTGTGAATTCAGTACCTGTAACTCTTTAGCAGAAAGGTCAAGTTCTCTGCGGACAAGTACTTGACGGATCACATAGAAAGTACCAACTCCAAGCAAACCTAGTAGTAACAGCAAGTAAGAAAGCTGAATACTAAGTTCAAATAACTCTCCAACTTCATAAATCGGTTCAGGCTTTATGATCTCTGCTGCTGATACCAACTGTGGATTAGCACAAATCGTCAACAAGCTCTGGCCAAGTAGAAAGGTAGATCCTTTGCTTGGTAGCTTCTTCAAGAAATCTTTGTTCAAAACCGGTAAGCCTCTGGCAGAAAATTCTGCAGACATCATTTAGAAAGTGAGCAAAATCTTAAGCTTAATTGATTCCATAACTTGGTTAAAGCCATCACGAATCTGGTGAAAATCTAGAATTCAAAAGCATACATATTTCCCATAAAGTCCTGAGCTTTAGCAAATTTGCGTAACAAAGAACCATCTAAAAGTAAGAAACTTAAAGCAGAGATGAAGTACCATGAGAAGATCGAATAGACAAAGTCCTTCCATGTATCTGCCTTCATCCATAAGTTCAGAACATGGGAGGAAGATTAGCAAATCTCATCATGTAAAAAAGCCAAGAAATTCTCCAATGTAAAGGTCAAATTTTGAATCAAAATCCAACATTTTGGGGGAAAAACAGAGGATATCTGAGCAACGTGGAGTGTTTACCTGAAGAGAGAGCTTCTTGGGCGAGGTAGAAGAAGAGAGAAACTGAGAATGGTGAAGATAGAGCTGATGAATTGGAGGAGAAGAAGAAGATAGAGTATGGAGAAGCATGTTCGATTCGATCATAAAGAGTCACTCAAACTTTCCGATGAGATTTTTACTCTCGAAACTCTGAAATAAAAATCGTTTCTGTGAGCCGCTCTCAAGATAAAAGAAGAAGAAGATAAGGCCCAAAGTTGCTCTTTCAGTTTCCGGTTTAGCCTCTTCCGGTTTAATTCTATTTCATCATTTCGTGGTCTATCTATTATACCTGAATTTTAATAATAACAAGGTACTGATGGATTTTTAATCTTAAGATTAGGAGTTGTATTAAAGTATTTTAATGTGATTAAAGATCATCATCATTTTTCAAGGATAAGCTAATTAATAATCCAGCCTCCAAAATACAATTTTCAAGAGGTATACTAGAGAATTGTATACCAATTTATGATGTTTTGTTATACAATTCTCTAGTAAACCTCTCTATTACTACGTATACTTATCAAATACGTTGTCATTTGTCAATTTAGTTCATCCTGTATACAAATGCCTCTTTATATATATATGTCAGGAGAGTTACAAGTCGTTTAGTGGATGCATTACAACATTAAGGTTAGGTTCTAAAAATTACTTCTCAAATAATATGAGTAGAGTTATTTTTGAAATTTTCTTAAAAACTTGTCATACTTTGGCAAAAAAATGTTAATAATTTGGCAAAAAGGGTGTATCACATTTCCAGAAAGCTTACCAAACTATGTACATGTAACATGTGTATATCAAGTTATTTCATAACCTCAGTTTAACCAGTGAGAATGGAAAAATCAGGTTAAGCAAATGTGAAAACGAATACATTATCTATAGAAAAATGTATGGAAATCAAAACAAACAAAATCTTGGTGAAATAAGAAGAAATGAATACATCATTTTTTTTTGTTTTCATCTACATTCATCTTAAACTTTTCTTAGATTAATTTTTCAAGGTATTCTATACATTTTTGTGAATAAGTAATCAAATCAATGATTAATTATTAAATAGTATCGTTCTAGAAGACTAGATTCTTTTGTAAGTAAACCGAAATAAAGAAGTCGTAATATTGAAGCCTTTAAGGTAACAAAAAGTAAAATATACTCCAAATTAAATTCAGTTACAAGAAGAAAAAAAAAGGAGCATAGTGGGTTTAGGTAAAATACAAACCAACCCAATGAGTTTAATTCCTTTTTTTCTTTTCTTTTTTCTTTATGTAGGATTTGCACAATACTACCGTTTTATGAGAGAAACAAGGCCAATCAAACACGTTACTAAAATTTAATGAAATCCCATAGTAGCTTTGAACGCAGGAGCATCCGGTGGCGGCGAAGGCAACACCGTTAACGCCAATACGCCACTCACCGCCGCTGCAATCGCTCCTAACACAAACGCCGGAATGTTTCCACCACCAAAGAGTTCGTCGAATGGTCCACCTCCCACAGATACAATCATCTACGTTTTAATCAATCAAAAATTATAAATCAGCCATAACATTATTTTTCTCTATTTAAATAATAAAACTGATTTCAAATGAATTTACCTGTGGAACGACAATCGCAAGATTCAGAACACCTAGTGAAAGTCCTGAGAAAAGAAAGATACAAATCTTTAGTTTAAAATTATTAATTCAAGATTACGATTTTTTCGTAGGTTAGAGAAATTGCTTTTTGTAAATATGGTATATTCGGTTCGTATGTTTAGTGAAAACACATATATTAATATTGGTTACGTATAGAATCGTCTCATTAAGTTATTAAATTTACGAATCTGTACGTATTAAATGTTTATAGCTTTTTTAGGTCCCAACACTTTAAAGAACATTGTAGATTTGTATTATCCAAAACAAAAAGGGTAATTTTTAGATTAAATTTTAAAAAAAAAAGATTTACCTTGGCCGGCACCGGAATTCACCGAAAATATGGACGCTAGTGCAAATGGAATACTGAACGTAATCTGCAAATAATAATAAAAAAATAAGAAAAGTTAAACAAATATTGGTATTAATTAATTTCTTTCCGGATTAACGGCAAAATCTTATATAATAATAAAATAATTAGCCAGTGGATAATAAAACTAACGGTAAAATAACCAACAAAAAAAAACAGAGGAATAGGCTTTACCGCTTGAGGAATACCAAGAACGGCAAAGAGAGTTAAAGCACCAGCTGTGACGTTACCAGGTGGTCCTGTTTTAGCACCACCGTGATCTCGCCGGTGATTCTCCGCTTGTTTCGTAACCAGAACCGTCATGGCCAAGCAAATGGCAAGGATGAAGTTAACAACTCCCCAAAGCCTTTTAGCTCCTCCCATTTTCCGACCAATCCATTCAACACCAAGAGACATGAAACCAAGAACAATCGCGTTAAGCATAAGCCCTAAAGCACCAGCTCTAACTCCGTCGTTGTAAAGCTTCTTAGAGCTTGCGCTTGCGGTGGCGTCTGAGTTTCCTCCGTACACCTCACGGCCCATCCAATCAGTGTCGAAGAGAAGGAAAGGGAACCAAGCGATCCAGTTAAGAGCAGTGACTATAAGAAGCATCCACATCGGTCTTTTCAATTCTTTAAAAGCTCCAAAGATTTCTCCGAAAAACGGAACGTTGGAGGCTTTTCCATCGGCTGTTGGCTCTGGCGTCCATGGCTTCTCCTTGACGTAGCAAAGAGATACGAAAGTGACTAAGAGGAGAAGCGTTATGGATAAGAAAAAACACGTTTTGAGGTTTGCGCAGTAGAGATCGCATGACTTAGTCATGGTGAAAGGCACAACTTTGTAGAGATCTTTGTAAGATCCAGCCGCGTAACCCAAAACGTTTCCAACCGCCATGAAAAACGAGAAAAACGCGTTTGCGGTTCGCGTTTTTTTCGCGTTTCCAGCTGATAAATCAGCCAAGAAAGCTCGGCATGGTCCTTGTAAAGTGTTGTTAGCTACGTCAAGAATCCAAAACCCAAGAGCGAAAATTGCGATAGCTCGCGTTCTCGGCGGTTTGTTGAGCTGATCACCCATGCTGTGACCTATATCGGCGGCATAACCGATAAGGAAAACAGCAACGGTGACTAAACCGGCTCCAGCGACGATGAAAGGACGACGACGGCCGAATCTAGAAGTGCAACGGTCACTGTGGTAACCAACGATGGGCTGAACAAGCATACCGGAGATTGGGCCACATAGCCAAATCAGAGAAGCCCATTTATGTGGGATTCCGAGTAGTTGTACGTAAGGAGTCAACAGAGATAACTGTAAAGCCCAACCGAACTGTACACCGGCGGCAATCGAAGACACCGATATTATCTTTCGTAGCGCCGCCGGCTGATCTAACTCACCTGTCTGTGTTTCCAATGCCGATGCACCGTTGGCAGCTTTCTCCATTTGATGACCGACCATATTATATAAAAGAAATTTCTTTGGTTTTTAAAGTTTCCGGTGGTTGTTGCGGTGGTTTTGGTGATGGGGGAAGAAGAAGAGAGGAGAGGTATTTATAGGAAGAGAGGGATAGGATTATCCAAAGAAGAGAAGAGATGGTGAAGAGCAGAGAATAGTTAAGACGAGCCTTGAGGCATAGAAATGAGCAAGAGGTGCCGTCTCTTTTGTGTAGGGTACCTTACTGACACGTGTCTCCCTTACATTAATTTTCTGAATTTGTTGTGTTAGAATATTACAGATTTTACTTTCTTCACACTTACTAATCTACTGATATGGACCTTCGATTCTCTCTTAACACTTTATTGTTTCCCACTTTTGAATTATATTATCATAATGAAAATTTTAAATTAGAAGAATATTAAAAATCCTTGAAGCGAGAAATTCGGATAGAGAAAAGTCAGAAATAATACGTAAGGGCATATACTATGTCGATAGATATATTCGGATTGATTTTTTTTTTTGTGATTTTTAAATTAGGTAAAGAGAAAAGAGAATATAACTTTTGAATTTCGATCCGAGCGAGTGGCACTGGAATAATTTTCGGTGTTGCATTATTAAATACTAGTAAACTATTTTTATAAGATATTTGTTATATATCGAATAACTAAAACATACCCTTTTGCCCCAAAAAAAATAGAATAAATTTTTTTTTTAATTTCGTTTTTCCTGGTATTTAGATGAACTGAGTCATATTTTTGAATGGTTTCATAAACGCATTTTTCAACTCTTCTAATATTTACTTATACGCATAATATAATTTTATTTGTTTTCTGTGTTAAATAATCAAGTGAGCGGTGCTATATTTGTTGCATTGATGCTAATCATACTTATGAAATATTAATAAAAAACTTATATTTATGAAATGTATTAAATAGCTTGAAATTTATACATAATCGGTACAGTGTATTTTAAAAAATATATGCATATAATCACCATTTTATTTTAAATAAATAGTTTGTATGCTTTCAAAAATATTTATTTTAAAGGATAGCGTGAAGAGAATAAAGACAGAATAATAGCATTAGGCAATTACATAAGCAAATTAAAGTAGTTCCATTAAATAGGTTCTGGATAAATAATAAAAGAGGTTGTCATAAATTGTGAAGACAGTTTGACTTATCTTCTTTGATCCACATTTAAATTAAGATAATCAGAGACATATCTGGGTTTTATAAAGATTTTTAAGATTTCATGTTTTTTGATAAACAAATTTGACAAGATAATATTAAGATTACATGTTTGTCGATTTCTTCCATTAGCTTTGAAGTCTACCACCTACATGCAATGTCAAGGACCTGACCACTAGCAATAGACCATATGTGATGATTTTGTTCTTTAATTTCACACGTGTGAAAAGCAAAGAATACAGAAAATATATTGGAAGTGGAAATGAACTCAATATTTAAAAAATATAAAACTCTCAACTCGTAACGACATAACTAATGTCTTCACAAAAAAGCTGTTGTGGATGTAGATGTCTATCTCAAGATGAATTGCAAACTAAAATTGTTTCTTTTGTTGGTGTCTGTAGATTGAGATTTGGAAAAATAGATATGTCATGTGAAACCTTGTAATGGGATTATTAGTGTTAGTGGGTATAATCATTCCCATGGTCTAGTGACGATATCTAAATTGTCCACATACAAGCTAATTTCACATACATTTAAAAAAAAAAATCACATACATAGTTACTTGTTTGTCCGTTTACAAAGAATAACAGAATTTTTTGATATGTAAAAAATAAAATTAGAAGTTCGAAATAAGTAAAGAAAAATGCATCCACTTACAATGAGCCAACACATTAAAGGGGAAACTACCAATTTAACAAAATCTGGTAAATGTCTCCCACAAAACGAAGTGGACACAGTATCATTGCAGTTCATATGCAAATGATTTCATGGTCCATTTTAAAAATGATACAAAGTAACTGTGAGTGTTAAATTAATATGAAACCACATTTTCTTCCCTTTTAGTTATAGGTTCAAATGAGAAATTATAATGGCCTTGTACTTTAATTGTTGGTAAGTGAATATTGTAGTTTTATCAATTCCGAAACATTAGGGTCGGGGATTGGGACCCCAAAAGAAGGTTGTAGACTTTGTAGTTAGTTTGCGTTAAAAGATTTGTGCGTTGTTCCATCATTATGCACCGGTAGTTGATAATGACTCGACAACATGTGTTTTGCCTCAATGTTCTCTTCTGTTTTCATTTTAAAATTTTATTATAATTGAACAAAACAAATAACTTAATTGATTAACAAGAATTACATGTTTGTATCTTCAACATTGAAAGAAAGAAAACAAAACTTGAAAAAAATACTCTAAAAGTAGGGCAAACGCAAAGAATAAATTATACTCCAAAAGATGTCTGGATTTATTAATTTGACCGAAAGAGGAAAGTCATATTTTGAGAAAAACAAATGTTATAGATAATTCATTAAATATAGCTCAGAGATTACGAATGACGTGGTGTTGATCAGTTCAAGGGATCGACAACTTTGTGGCATTAAAGGAATAAAGAGGTGGAGACAAGTTGTTGATTCATTGATTACTGTAACTATTCTATATTTAACGTGGAATTACAGCATACATGTTAACATAGTATACTTAAAGGAATCAAGGAGTGGAAAACAAAAGTTTCGTCGTTTAGCTATTAATATTATGAATTCTCTCCTCTGTTTTTCAACTCTTGCATGGTCCGATCGATACTCCCAATATTGTTTTTTTTATTCACACTGTGTATTAATTAGAATTAATTTTAAAGGTTTTTTAGAATAGCCGTCCATAAGAAAAGGCTTTAATAATGTAATTAATATTTGCATCTTTACAAATTAATGGATTAGTGAAAATTTGAACTAAGTTTAAACAAAAAAAAATTGAGATGAGTTATAAGAGTCACTACCTGTGTAATTCTTTTAGTTGAGAAATATTTGTATATGATTTTTCTTTCTAAAACGATGAAAAGTAAACACCAAACTCTACAATCATAACAAAAGGGAGATCACAGCGAAAAAAAAGAAATAAGCAAAAGTGAGATCAAACACAAACTCTAATAATAAATAAATAAATAAATAAAAACGATTAAAAAAAAAAATAATAAGTAAAGGATTGAAATGGTCGGCCCAAAAAGAATAATTAGCGAAATTTTTTCTGAAAAAAAGAAGAAATTGACACGTCGCCAACGAGAAGCTTGAAGTTGACGCGCCTCGAAGAACGGAGGAGGAGGTTACGTGCACTCGCAGAAAAAACGAAACGAATAAAGAGGTTAGACTCCGTTAATGGCTCATTTAGTAGTCATTAGTCAAAGAAAGAGAGAAGTGGGGTCCCATCGGAGACTTCGTTGACTGTTGACAAAATGAAAGACACTTGACGGTTGTGTCCTAACGGCTAACGGACGAACAGAGTCTCTCTTCTTCTTGGTGAAAGAGACAAAAGTGTCTTCGTCCGCCGGGAGAGGCACTACAAAATTTTATTATTATTGTGACTAATTTTTGAGACGAAAAATAATTGTCACTGTGACATTTTAGTTAGGATATTATGACTAATTTTATTTATTATAAATGCATAGTTATTTTATGACGGAATATATAATAACCGAAATTTGTCATAATTTGTGATGAAAATATGATTATATTAATAGTCGTAACAATTGTAATCTTATTGTGACCAATATGATAGTTACAAATTTGTAAATGATATACAAGTCCAACCCTAATTGAATCATAAATTATAATTAAATCTTTTAATCTACCTATAATATATATATATATACAAAACCTACGAGACCTAAAATATTAAAAACTAAGACCTTAATTGTCTGTAGCTTTTGAAATAGATTTTGCTTTTAGATTTTGAAAAATATAGAAGTTTTATGAATTTAGTTAAGATTTTTATAAAACTAAAAATTATTTCCTAAAAAATAGGAAAACTATTTTTTTTGGGTGTCAATCCTATTTCAAATAAAATCTAAAAATCATACTTTGTGGGTTTTTACTTTTTACTTCAAAACAAATTACAAACGACATTTTATTTTTGGGTTTTTGGTAAGTGGCAATATTATCCATCAAAACTAAAAACTAGTATTACCTACCCTTAATTTTCATTATCTCTCTCTCACACATATCGAATCTGTGATTCTCCTTCTTTTCTACAGGTTCTTCGACAGCCATTGTCTCCCCCACCACTGTAATCCTTTAGCCCACCTCCACCGGTAATCCTCTTTCTTTCTCCTGCTGTCTCTCTGTCTGTCGCAGATTTAATGCCGTCTGTCTTTTCGTTTGCTGATATGTTCCGTTTTTGACACATTCTAACCATGATTTTAAGAGTCTTTTATTTATTTAAGTTGTTTTTAGAGTCTTTTAGTTCTCTATCAATTCTTTACAGGTTTTATGTTGTTTTGGGATGAAAACGCGGATTTGGAGATGAAAGATCATGCTGAAACCTCAGAAGTTTTCTATCCAATGAAAGACTTCCCATGAATTGATTTTGATACATTATATCCACGGGAGTTAGCTTTCATTTGGAGGTGGTTTGAAATCAATCCAACGGTGCAATCAAAAGTTATGGCAATTTTTGTGAAGGCAGTTCAGTCTGGCGAGAAAATGAAGCAGGTGCAGACATCCTTTGCCGTGAGATACCAGATCGATCGATCCGACCCCAAACTGCCCAAATCCAAAATTTTGGTTTCTTTTCCTATTTTGGTTTGGTTTCGTTTTATTTGGACCCAAGACGTATTTTGACCTATTTTATTCTATTTTTCAGCAATTGTTTAGGCTACGCTTTATTTTTTTTTCTTCAGACTTCTCTTTCTATTCAGACCTATTGTTTAGAGAGACGAATCTATAACTCTACATCTCTTGAGAAGATTTCTGAACCCTTTTTGGATTTCTATTGAATTGCTCATGAGTTTTTCTTCATCTCCTTGTTGTTTCTCCGTTTCTATGGCTGAGTAGTTTTCTAGTTAGGTTTAGGGTTTTCAAAGGGATTTATGAATCATTAAATCAGATATAGGTAGAGAATTATCTTAGGGTTCTTCATCTATTATTGATCTTATTGCTGGAATTAAATTGATCACTTACCTCATGATCTTAGGTTGTTTAACGCATCAAAAGTGTTTGTTTAAATGCCTGAAAGAACATAGATGGACGGATTGTCCTTAGCCAATGAAAGCTGATGTTAAGACAATATTTGAACATATTGAACCTACTGGTTAATGCTTGTTTACAATTTTAAGTTCAAACGATAATTTATACACTTAGGTTGGTAGATAATGTAATTGATACCACGACAGTGGATTAGTTAAACATTCATGTTTGAGTTGTAGATGGTTTTAATTTATCTCTGAATAATTATCTGATTCATGGTTTCTGAATTCCTGCAAATATCCCTTGACCTAGCGCTTCTTTAAATTAATATTTAACTGTTTTTATTTGCTATTTTTATTTCACATCACAAATAACTATCATATTATTGTCTTAACTTAGTTTCATTCTAAAAGAACCGTAGTATAATCTTGGTCCTTATGGATTCGATCCCATCTATACTACTGTGATTATCTATGCACTTGCAGTCTTTTATTTGGGTTAAAACTGTGTATCATTTGCAGATCCTTTCAATCGACGGCGTTGCTCTCCAACTTGCCTCCTCAACTGCCGTTCTCTTGTAGTTTCGGCCTACCCTCTCCATGATCTTACATTATATATGTATCTGTATAGGCTTTGGTCCTTAGGATTTAGGTAAATCAAATTAGCATTTTTGGTATCGAATCTCTTTAGATTATGCATCTTTGGAGCTTTTTTACATGAATTGTTATGCTGATCTTGTTTGCTATGTCTTTAATTTTCATAATGTCAGGATAACGAAAAAATTCAAAAGATAAAGTTCTGAGTTGAACAAGCTTCTAAAGAAAATTTAATCACTTAAGAGAAATTTGAAGGTTTGATGAGCTTTGAAGAAGATCTTGTTGTAGACATTGAAGATGTTGGATTCAGCATGAATACAAGACACAACAGATCATGAGGAATCTAGTTTCATCATAAAATGTTTCAAATCTGTATTTTTATACGAATCCTTTAATTTCTTTTTGTATTTTATGTTTTGGAAATTTTTGTACATTTACTTAATTAAATATTTTAAATTTTGTACATTTTACATTTTAATTAAATAATCTAAATTTTACATAATTTCTATACAAATTAAATAATTTAAATTTGTTTATATCAAAACTGTTTTTATGGTATAATGAGTGACGGAATTATGACGTTATCAAAGTCACAAAATATGACGGGTTTGTGAATAAATTTTTAGTTAGTAACTGTAACATTTTTGTACTCTTATTTATCGTTATTATTTGTAATAAAATAGTAACTAGATATTATCGTAGTAATGTTGTTACGCTTTTGTTATGAAATTTTATTTGTGACGATTGTATTGCAATCGTTCAAAATTGTTATAAAATAGCTATAATATTTTTATTGTGACGGAATATTTAGTAATAATAAAATTATGTTTTTGTAGTGAGGCTAGCCTCCACCAGATTTTGTCGACTAACTCTTCCCCGACTTTTCTTCTTCATCTCACATCGTCTCCGACTAATAATCGCTCTCCATCTATTTTTGGCATACATGCCATTTTTGTTATTAGTTTTCCTACCACACAAATGTTCGTATATAATAGTATATTTAAGATAAAATCGACACGTAAATGTATTGTTACTTTGTAAACTGGTTCATTTATTTTATCGAATACGCAAATCACAATTCATTTCGCCATCAGACCAAATTAGGGGTCAACATTCGAATCTTTTATTAAAAAAAATGGAAGTTAGGCGTTGAAAATGTTGTCACACTGAAAAAATTATCAATTATATATACTAGACTCTAACCGCTGCTTGATACTACAACGTAGCTATATAATGCTATTAGATTTCTTTTAAAAAATTGGCACCAACCAAATCTCTTTCAAATCATCAGCACAAAAGGTATTAAAATCTAGCCAAGTAAAGAATCTCCTCTTTTTTTTGGCTAAGCAATTTCTAGATCCATCGAACCGTCACATAAGATAGTCGAATCAAGCATCTGAATCGCTTTATTTTCCTCCCCAAATCCTTTACGGATTTTATACACCATGCGCATCTATATTTACTACTAAAATATCTTATATATTATAAAAAAAAGTTCGGACAAAATTTCTAATATAAAACGTATACAAAACAAAATTCTCTTCCTCTGATGATTACCTCAAACGTACGTACGTTCAGTTTTTTTTTTCCTTTTCATATATCACGACGATTTAAATTCAATTTTTAGTTCAAAACTAAAACTAATCTTTAACTTCAAAATTTCTGAAAATTGGATTGTTTTATATAAATAAATAAATTTAGTTCTCCTTAACTAAAATACATTCTCTATGTCAGTTATAATAAGGTCACTAATTTTATATACTAATCAGTAACTTAAAAACTAAATAGTTTAATGTATTTTATATATATTTTTATATTATGTAGTGAAAATACACATGGATAAATCAAATTTACATGTCGGTTTTGTTAATTTTCTTATTAATTTGTTATATGGGGCTATATTTAATAGATCACTTCATGATTTTCAGATAACTTCACTCATAAAGAGAGTGTAGAGATGTTTTTAGTTGGCTTAATACTTGAAGAATTCATGGATAAAAATAAATATTTATTTTAACTATATGGATTAACCTCTATAATTATCCAATTATATAACCAAATAAATTTAAAATTTTAAGGAAAAATCAAAGTTTGATGATTTGGGTGGGCTGGATTAATCCATATAATTTTCCTTTGCTAGGTATAGTTGTCTTAGTAAATAAGAGTAAGGACATTTATTATGTTTTCTTATGTCGCAAGATATTTACTATGTTTTTTTATAAAAAGATATGTGTAGGGGTTTTCAACGTACGTGACGTATTAATTTGAGAATATGACACTACGACAGCAAAAAAAAAACCCCAAAAAGGGCAAAAACAAAGTAATATTTCATGATGTATGGTCTTAATATTAGTAGTGTGTTACATGTGTATCCTTAACCAGTATCCAATTAGTTTTTTATTACATCACATGTTGGGCAACTTGGTCTTCTAGATGACAGAATCACACCATGCACAGCTCAAAGGAATAATTTAAGAAAAAGTAAGTAAATACTCCATTTGTTAGAAAAATATGTTTTGAAGTTAAAATTTTTGTTTTCAAATAATTTCGTTTTATAGTTTCAGTACAAGTTTTTAAACTGATTGATAAATTTATCCTTCATTCAAGTATTAAAATATTTATATTTAATTCATCATCATTTAGTTAGCAGTATTATCTAATAAAAGCATATTTATATATTTAAATAATTTATTAAATTTTATAAAACATATGGAGTATTAAAGAACCTTATTTCAGTATATTTAACTGAAGGAAAAAATAATAATTTAAAATTGTCGTCAGCATTACTCTTGATAGTTTATCCTTCGAACATACAAAAACTGAACAGTCCTGATCTGTATCTTAGACGAAGAAGCTTTGTTTTATAAAAGATTGGTCAGTCATATTGTCGATAAATTTTCAAACTATATAGAATTTTAAGTTTTACTATTCTTTTATAAGTCTATTTTTTCCTTCACAGTGAAAAGATATTAAGTTCTCACAAAATTTAAAGAGAAACAAAAAGTGAAATGAATATGTATAAACAGATAGTGAAAAACAGCTAGTCCAGTAAGGGAAGAAAGCGAGAGAGATGGGGCAGAGGGAATAATTACGACCGTTACCAATTTCAATCGGAAAAATGTATATGCCTTAAAAATTGGGAAAAAAATATGACTAAAGAGAATGACTTTGGGGAATATATATATATATGGTTCGCTACGTGTTACATAAACCATATTGAAGTTTTTCGCACTGAAAGATACAACCACGAGCTTTTGGTTAGAGGTGGGTCGGCTTGGCTTTTTCATGTCTGGTCCGAGCCAGAGAAGGCCACAACTAATGGGGTCCATCTAATTTATTAACAACTGCTCCTTAACTAACTCCGTGTTCCTTAACTTCTTTTTCATTACGCGTGTTTTTTGTTTAACAATTAATTCACCTCTCACGCGGGTCAAACTGGTCAAAGAAACCGACCAAGCTAAATACTTAGTACGAAAAAATACATCTTCCTCAATTTCGTGAAACATATTCATCTAACAGAAGAGACATCAACCGAAAGTTAACTAGATTTCTCCAAAGGCAGTTACATCATGTCGTACTCACTGAAAGCATGCTATAGCCCTGGTCTCTTATCTCTTCGGCTAGAACGATCGATACGACTATACAAAAAAAATCCGGTTTCGAAATGTGAGAAAATGTTAGTTTTTGTGGATTAAACATCATATACTTTTATCAGTTTGAATCAAATCACACATACACAATATTAAATAATGATTCTGATGGATGAACGGACGATTGACTTCATGCTAAATAGATGTTTTTTTTTTCTCTTATCTCTTTTTCTACTCATCATTTATCTAAATGTTCGATGGAAAACTATCATTCCGACTACAATCGCCTCCGAGAGCCCAAACCTCACTAAGGAAAACTATCTTTTTCAAACCCCTTATGTTCTCACTAAACAACATATTTGAGATTTGATCTAAGACCTTTTTTCGGCCAGACACATAACCATAAACACATTTTCTTCATTTTGACTAATTTAATTATTTATTATATTTTTAACGTGCCACTAAACTTTCATTTCACATGTTCTAAGTTACTGCATTTATTAGATTCGGTTTATAAGGTTGGACAAAAAATTCGAAATTCGCAATTTTTAGTTTATATTCTGAATGTTGTCATTTGAGAGAATGCATGATCCATTATTAAATCGTCAATCAAAAATATACTTTACTTTATATATCAATTCAAACCTAACAATGTAATGATCGAATATTACCATGGCCAGAAAATGGTATAAATGTTTGGTCCCGTTTCACTAGAAGTTCACAGATTTAATTTCGTACCCAAAAACTTATATTGCAAATCTAGCTGGATTTCTTTGTTTAAAACTTTACACTATTTGTTTAATTTATCAGTTACTTAATCGAGGATGTTTTAAAACTTTTATATACTATCATTTGAGGTTGCACATATTTTCTCAACGTCATAACTAGCTAGGGTCTTATTCGTCAAAATCAACAACTACTTTAGTCTTTCCAAATATTTTCTTTTGTTCCCTTTTCTCAAAGGTATAATTCCGGATTGACCCCATATATTTGACGATGATGTAAATCACCTACACACTTTATTTTTCTCCTACGATATGATGTACAAAACACATTGAAAATGGCTGTCATTTCATACGCGATGAGATTCAAGTTGGCAATATCAATGCGATACATGTTTCGACAACAACTCAATTGGCTGATATCTTCACAAAGACATTGGGTAGACGACAATATGATCATTTTCGAGCTAAAGTTGGGTATTAAGGATTTTCATGCTCCAACTTGAAAGGGGTATTGAGAATATCTTTGATTTTCTCATATCTTTACAAATGGAAATTGTCATTATTGTTTGTATATTATTTTACATATGATTAGCTAGGTTAATTGTTGACATTCAGAATCGATTTCTTCCCCACCCAAATTTTTTATGATTCAATCACACGCCGACGTCACTAAAGTAGTAGTAAACTTGTATCCAGTTTAGGTGAGTTTATCGTCGCCAAGAAATTTAGTTGAATACGGGAAAGTATTCGTCGCAAAAATTTCATATCGTTCCTTGACCAAAATATGAGCTAAAAGTAAGAAAATTGAACAACATGAAATACGCACTGAAATATAAAGATATAATATTAAATGATTTCAAAAAATACTTTATGTGTATTGTACAATTTAAGGCTAGACAAAATATTCAGGATTTAAAATCCGATCCGGTCCAAAAAATAGGGTATTCGAAGCTTTCGCATCTCAACAATTATTTCGTAGATATATTACATGTATATAAGTTCTTTTGGCTTTTGTATTATTCAATTTGAATCTTCAAGAATATTTTATTGCGTATTGTTTGGCATATAAAAATAAGGTACCAATTATTCGCGATCGAAGAGAATATAAAGAGTAAACCCTTGAGAAAAAAAAAGAGAATATAAAGAGAGTTCAAATTCAAGTTTGAAAGAGTACCATCACTATCCGGTTCATTGGCCAAGTGGAGTTGCGGTCTCCACCACTTGCTAATATACGGTCCATGTTTAAACCGGTCGAGCCGGGTGTTTCATGGGAACAGTGTCGTTTCAGTCAGCCACATGTATGCTCATAATAGACTTCAAAGTTAATTATTGAGCACAAGATTCACAATTCCTTCCACATGTGTATTCTTGATTTCTTATACATTAATAATTCGTGGAATAAATTTAATTAAACTAAGCACATGATGTACATACACAATTACTCACTTTTGGACGACGCTGGGAATTAATGACTAAATATCTAGATAAGTTATATTCAAACGAATTTTCATCAATGGGCATCGAATTTATATATAATGTCATATATTAGAACACACAAAAGATAACCTTTTTCATCCACTATATTAACTAATTTTAAAATATTTAATATGTTCAACTAGTTAGTTCATCATGAAAGTAGGCTAATTATTATTCATAATCTAGAGAGAAATTGTTTTATATAAAACTGTATTCTAACCAAATTTGAATTAAAACCAAGAAAACGGTACCAGTAATCTCAAAACTAAAACTAAAAGTACGCATGATATTATTATTAAGATATGATGATTTACATTTTACACTAAAAGCATCATTATTGGAGGTTATTAGAGGAAGGATTCTTAAAATTTTATAATGACAAATAATGATAAATATTAGAGGAGTTCTTAGCATGAAGAAAGAGGGGATATAAAATTTTTTATTGAATAACCATTTTATGGATTCTTAGCATAGAGTTCTTAAAATTTAGAATTAAAATATTGGTAAGAATCCCATAAGAGATTCTATCGTTAATAATGCTCTAAGGCTTTGATCACGATTCACGAGACAACAAAACGTGCGTTATAATAATTAATAAAGAAAACCATCCAAACCTCATAAAATCATGTGAATCTCCATAACATTTGAACATGGAATTGAG